>JAMKCH010004064.1:0-47531 GCA_023653785.1 Ophioderma brevispina
GAATAAAGATAAACCTGTTTAAAACCAGACTACCCAGGTTTAAGTAATTTTTGTGAAAACGGCACAGTTCACCACTTGAATTGTAGTATCCTGTTGTAAAATCAACAAAAGGGCTAAATTTTTTTACAGGCCCCCTAGGACCCCGGGGTCAATTACCCCCTTTGACCCCCCCTCTCGGCGTAACTGCACGCTTTAAGTGTGCTTATCTTGTAAAAGGTACTGACAGAGTATAGGGGTGCTGGCACTCACGTCATCAACTCATCCATGATCAATGACAATGTAGGCTATAACACCATATTTTTTTCAAAATTTGGAGTAAATAGGTAAAATTATATATCATTTTAAAGCTCTTGCTGAGAGAAAACCATTGGTACCCTTTTGCATTGCCATATTCCCTACGGTTTTTGAGTTATGGGGTTTTAAAGTTTGCATTTTGTTTCATTTTCGCGTGCCATTTATTTGGATGATTTATGGATAACCATTTATGAAGTTTGTATTGTTGCATTTTTTCTCGAGTAATGTTGAAGCATATCATTTTAAAGCTCTTGATGAGAGGAAGCTAGCGGTTCTAATTTCATCTCCTACTCCATACGGGTTTTGGCGTTATGGCGGTGTTCAATTGTACATTTTGGTGATTTTTTGCATGCCGTTTATTTTCATATTACAAAGCGAACATTCTTAAAAATATGCACTGCCACTATAAAGCTGTTCATAGAAGTAGAAGAGTAAAGATAGAGAAAAGATATTAATCTAAAAAGAAAAGCAAAGAAACACCCAACTATGGGAATAAAAAACACTGCACTGCCCCCAATGGACATTTCTACTCCAGATCAAATGAAATACATAAAATTGAAACCTCACATCAAACTATAAAAAAATTATTGACAATTGTCACATATTTAACATTACCAGCACCCCCCTCATACCAATGGATTTTAAAAAAAATTAATAATGTGAAACTTTAATACTTAAATTTCATAATTTTTTTTATGTTCCCCATGATTCCACCCCCATCCCTGGTAACCCCCATCCCTGATATCCCCCCACCTCCATCACTGTACCCCATCACTACCCTCTGTGGCATCTCTCACTATCACCCCGTTGACCATTCCCTTCAATCTTCTAAATTTGGTTACTAGAAATTCTTAAATTATGGGTCTTCAGTTATATACAATTTATTTTTTTATCGACTGTGCGCCAATTTTGATTTTATGTCAACCACCTCTGACATTGAAAAAAAACCACACCCAGTTACACTACCATATCAATATTGGGCTCTACCCTCACTATATGCCTGCTATGGACTTTGTAAATATTAAGAAATTGTAAATTGGTTCCTAAAAAGTCATCTTGACGGAGCAATTACATTATAACTCATTTTTGCAATTTTGTATTAATGTAATTACTCACTTTCATGTCCGCCCACCTTTGGCACTAACCGTCGCCGATGCAAAAGGTCGAAACACGTGTCTTTAAATTTTCCATCACTCGGCTCCGACAGAACCATTCATGGATACGGCCATAGAGGCAAAAAGTGACAACTTCGTTGCGTAAACCTTACCTCAACTTTGCTTTTTACACTCCAAGAAGTGTTAAAAGCATGATCCACAACGTGCACGCGATTTAACTTCGCTTTCAAGCTTCAAAAGTTCAATTTGCCGTATTGGGTTCGAAAAACAGAGAAAATTTGCTCAAAATCCACCTAGGATGATAATTTAAGCTCCATCAACATTTTTCGTCAGCTGTGATTAGTGTTCCAACAAATTTGAACTCTGACCTCCTCTAAATTTTATTTTCGGGCACACAATTTGGTGATGTCTTTCATATTAGGGTCGAGGGCACTTCTAAGGTCAGATTTTACTTTCAGTGACAATTTCACACCGCGCACCGGAAAATACCGCTCCCGAAAAAGCATTCTTTCTGGAAATACCGAAGTGTCACCACTCATACTTGGTCTTAAATGACAGAGTAGATATTTCTCTACAAAATTTGTAAGTTTTATATACTAAATGTACGCGTTCAATCCCGTCGCATTTGGCACCATAGGCCACATGGTATCGGGCGCCAAGAGAAATGTGTGGGCCGGCAGGGGAACCTTGGTGTTATAGGCTTACATTGCGCGGGGCGGGTCGGGTGGGCGGAGTGAACGTGTAATGTAACGCTATAACTTTTATAAGTCATATAGATCACAACCCACAAACTACCACACAAAATATTGTATTTCTATAACTATCATATACCACATATACCACAATATTAACCTTGTGGTGGTATTTGTGGTCAGAGCCTTGTTAGGGATCCCATAAATGCTGAAAACCAGTATAATTCCAAATTATAATCGCAAAAAATAAAAGAAATAAAATCAAGGGTTTTTTCTTTTCGCAAGCACAATGCAATGTACAATGTATGGGTGTTAATGTGAAGGTCATCAGGTTGCAGTAAAACTTTTCTAATTGGTGTCAACCGCAGCCTACCCAATTTGTTAAGTCTAATCACTAGGAAAATTTTTTTGAAAGCTGAGCACACCAAGGGTTATTATTTTGGCTCGCTGAGAGGCTAGAGTCATGATACGCGCTATATACAGGTTCAAACACTTTCCAGCGATTGAGCATGTATAGTGTTGTTTATGTTTAATGGTTGTTTTACAATCAGGGTACCTCGGCTGTCTCATTTGGGTGAAAAATGAAGTGTCATGAAATTTTCAATATTGTATGTTTTTTGCATTGTAGGCAAGCCAATGAAGTGAATTTCAAAATTTTGAAGGCGTCAAGTCTTCATGAACATTTTTATGATTGATGAAATATCACAATGTTTCGGAGAGACAAGATTTTGAACGGACACTTCATCATTTCTACATTTGGGTAAACAACAAGTGCTTTGTTTATTCATAGTAATGTTTTTTGTATTATAGATTAGTCAAGCAGTATGTTCCAAATTTGGATGTGTGAGGTCTTCAGGAACAATTTTTTATGGCTAATGAAACTCAAATGTTTTCGGAAAGGAACAGATTTTGACGGAACACTAACTGACTTCTAAACATTTGAATCAGGTTAGAGGAAAACTTAGATGGTAGTTCCACCAAGTTTTTACTACAAATGTATAGAACAAAACTAGAGTTTTTAAAGAAAATATCAACAATCAATGTATCAATTTAGCTTTAAGCTTTTTGTCAAAATTGGAGAGACCATTTTTTTGACGAATTTACACTAAATTCAAACGTCGACACAACATGTTAAATAATGGGCACATTCTTTTCAGATTTCTGACATTAATCACATTTCTCAAATGTATTCCTGAATGTTGAATGTTGTCCCAAATGTTCTTTATGACAGTGTTAAATTCACTCAAAATTAACCTACACATCAAATGAGAAAGTGATTTTAAGCAATTTCGACACATTTACACCATTTTTGTTAGTCATCAAGCATTTCAAATGTTTCTTGCAGCTTTAGTTAGTGCCTTTGGTGGTCTTTAAGTTGGGCAAGTACCATTTATGTAAAAGTCCAGTCATTGTTTTTATGGGTTCCATTGTAGTGTTCAGCCAAGAGTTACCCTGATTGTAAAACACTCGCTTAAAAACTTTCATGTTACAAAGTCAGGAAGTTGTTACAAATACTTACTATACTAGCTCACTATAACTCAAATTGTCCTTCCTCGTAATCCCATATTCAATGGAGACATAGTATTGGATTAACATACAGAAGTCTTCTCAAGTAGGATCCTAGGGGACACATGCTATTGTTCCCGTAAGTGTTAGGACCACTATAAGAGTCCTAACTTGAAGCATGGAGTGCTGTCCTCTTATAGTACACTTGAGACAATTATACAGCAATACAGCATGCCACGTCGGGGATTGTGGCCCGAAATCATACTCCAGGACCATGACCCAGTCTTATTATCTCATAAGGGCATCTATTCAATATTTTCTACTTCAAATCCACAACATCTGATGTTTTATTATTCCAATCTCCACTCTAAAATACAAATAAAAATCATAACTACTAAATTTTGTTCCTGGGTGAGATTCGAACCCACGAACCTTTAGATACAAGACGAGCGCCCACAGACACACGCCACGCAATCCGAGCCAGCAAAAAGTCGTTCTTTTGTAAAACTTTCAATAAAACCTCCATCGTGAATAAGCGGCACAGGGCATAATAATGATATCGCCCCATGAGACGAGTTGAAAATATATCTCGCTGGAGGGCTGATTTCGGGCCAAAATCCTCCAGTAACATACATCACCTACTCCACACCCTAACCTGTGAGTGCCTTTTAAATTGTCGCGCAAGACTAATTCCTTAATTCTTCCTTGAGACTGTGATTAACAAGGACAAATTTTCCAATAGGCAGACACAGGCTTTGAATTACAGTGCATAGGGCCAAAGTATAGGAATGTGTTATTGTCAACGGTTTTAATCGTTGGTAGACCTTGGCATGTAATTTGCGAAATTAACCTCACCAAAATCTCTACTTAATTACACAGATTTTGGATGACCCTAAACATTGGAAATAAAGTAGCTGAATTAATTACATTTCCAATAAATTGGGTTTTACTAAATAAAGTTATCTCTTCAACTTAAAAAAACTAATTACAACAACATCAATTTAAAAATAAGCAGTAATAAAACAAATACATGTGTGCCCAATTACAATTCCTAACTTAAAAAAATAAATACATTCATTCAGCAATTTTATACATACTAAATTTCTACTTACTCTTTGTATTCACAAATTTATCATGGACTTCTCAAACACAAGCATGTTTCTAAAATCGTTGTCTTTTTAAGAAAAATACAGCTTATAATATAAGTAAGTTCGACAGTTTCTCCCCACCTTGGTCGAAAAATTTCTTGAAGAAATAGCGCTCAAACATGGTGGGGTACTTATTATTATGTAGAATTTTTTAGACTTCTACATTCAACACACACCATAAATGACAGTTCATTGAAAAATTCACTAAACCATCCATCGCAGGATTTTTGAAACCTTGGACCACTAGTAAAAAAGCCGTAAGTCCCGGTAAAATGCTGGATGGTCAGTGAATTTTTCAATGACCTGCATTGATGTTGGTGGTTTGAAGCCTAAATAAAATTCTCCATAATTGTACAATTATCTCTTGTCAACCTTAATTATTCCTCATGGGGCAATGATATGGGTCGATTCCATCAATGCACTCTCGACCTCCGCTCTTTTACTACTTCAAAAATAAGAACCTGCACTAACCTATTTTGGCTTGCTCATATGGACACCCCCTTTTTTCATCACTCAAACACTGAAGATTTATGACAGGTCAAAACTACAGTTTTTCATCTTTTAATTGTATGTTCTGATTCGCATCATGATCTCACTCCCCGACTGACGCGATTCCTTACAAATGGACATCGACCCAGTCAATCATCAACCAATAAACAAAGATAATGGCGCAAGACTTTCATCAAGAAAACAACACGTATTTGCAAGACACACCCCCAAATTCTCAAGAGGCCCTCTATTTTGGGAAAAACCTACCTGCTCACCTTAAAAATTTTCCGCGTCTTTGGCTCATTTGAAACTTTAAATTCACTCATCAGTGTGCGTATAACAATGACTCTTTCTCCTTAACTCTATTTACCTACTGACTACCTTACTTCATTTCTTCGCATTCGAACTTTTGGCTTATTAGTACTTGAAAATAAGGAAATATACGATTCGTTCTGTTCCTCATTTTGTCTTGTTCGTCCTGTCTATTCATTTGTTCGTAACTCTCACGATGTCTTTTTGTTCCTCTCCTTTTTTTTTCATCATTTTGGCTGCCTACGCTTTCTCACCCGTCCATTCCTTTCCTATCATTTATACCGAAAATGATCATTCCATCATTTACCAATTTAAGGTTATTCCTATTCGTCCATCATTTATGATTCACGGGACATCAATTTAAAGAGCCACTGACATGCTTGACCAAATTAAATGGCATTTTATCATGTACCAATGTAAAGAGATGTTTCGTAATTTACCATCAAGAGTAAGCCCTGCGGTTAAAGCGCATGGTTCAAAAAAGCCTGGAAAGCCTGTGGCTCCGTGTAAGAACTGTTTAAAAAACAATGGTAACCAAATTTTGATCGCTGTCGAATTTTCAATAAATGAAAATTGGAGCCTTCATTTTGACTCATGACAATTTGCCTCTCAAGGAGGGCCAAAATGAGTGAAATTACTGTATCTTGTGAATTAACTGGCAGAGCTCGAAAATGTCTGTGTCACAAAAGAACGAAAGGGTTGTGTAATTAGAATCGTAGCCTCCAATGATATGAAATAGCTGGAAATAGTGCCATGTACGAGTCTACGTCTACGCTCCTCCAATAGTTGTTTCATGTTGGTTCCGGGTAGTGGGTGGAGTGGGTATGAGGGAGTCCGTAGAAGATAAACAAGGCGGGTAGGACAGCCAACAACCTAACAGTCAACAGCGAAGTCAAATTGCATCAACTTCCGGTTGCTAGTGTTTTTCAAAGACTTCCCATAGGAGGGCGCTTCTTACCCATATATCGAACATTACAAACACAGACCTGATTAAAGACAAGGCTGTCCCTCAGAATATTTAAATAAATCGCAAATGACCGTTATTGAATTGCAGCAAGGGTAATCCACTAACTCTTGCGGATTTTGATGTCAATAATTTTTTCCTACTAAAGATCTTTTCGAACGAGGTTTAAGAGAGTGATTTTGTAATGTCACAGTTCCCCAAATGACGTTGGAATGCCCCAATTTCCCAAATCAAGCAAGTACACTAGACCCCCCCTGCCCCCGCCCCAAGCAGTGGCGGATTAAGAGTCAAGCAGTGTGCAGCAGCTGCTATCAGGCTAGGGTCAGGGCCCCTCAAAACTCGGACATCCTCTCGCAGTTGCAAACTATATCGCCATCATAATTTCTGAAACTAATGGCACGACGCGCGCGTCTGTTGCATTGCTTAATTGGATTCCTGTTTGTCAAGCTTGTCGTCACACACTATCCGAGTTTACGCGCGCGGCGTACCAGAATTTTGCTTTTCAGCATTGCTGACGAATGTATAAGTTCAATCATTTCGTCACTTCATGTTCGACGACCCTAAAGGACACCACCTTAAGTTGCTGACAGGGGCCTTTTCCTTAGTAATCCGGCCACTGCCCCCCCCCGGGTTCGCCAGTGATAGCAATATATATGTACATTTAAAAAAAAAAATGCACATTTTTAATCGATCTGGCAGGCAATTGGCATTTCCATCCAACCTGCCATTTAAAAATACATTACTGGAATCTCGATTCTAATTACAATAAGCCCCTCTACATCTGGTGCGTGGAAAGAGGTGCAAAGGGGGGAGGGCATTGTGGGGTAATATAACGATTATCTTTGTAATAAAAAACAAACAAGGCTGACTTGTACAATTCAATGTTTGAACTTTGAGACGTTTGCACAAAATACTCTTACTTTCTTGGGGTTTTATGACTAAATTGTCTCAATCCTTCATGACAGTTTTAAATAGTTGAATATGACATTTAAACAACATGAAAAAGAATAAAGATAAACCTGTTTAAAACCAGACTACCCATTTAAGTATTTTTGTGAAAACGTCAAATTCACCCACACATTGAAATTGTAGTCAGCCTCGTTTTAAATCAACAAAGGGCTAAATTTTACGGGCCCCTAGGACCCCGGGGTCAATTACCCCCTTTGGACCCCCCTCTCGGCGGTAAACTGCCCGCTTAAGTGTGCTTATCATTGTAAAAGGTCCTTTGACAGATGTATAGGGGTGCTGGCACTCAACTCATCAGCAACTCATACACAGATCAATGAAATGTAGACTATAACACCATATTTTTTTCAAATTTGGGAGTAAAATATTTAAAATTATATATCATTTAAAGCTCTTGCTGAGAGAAAACCATTGGATAAACCGTTTTCAATTTGCCATATTCCATACGGTTTTGGAGTTATGTTGTTTAAAGAAAAATCTCTGCATTTTTTTTTTTCATTTTCGCCGTGCCATTTATTTTGGATGATTTATGGATAACGCATTTTTGTAGTTGTTTTGTTGCAATGTTTTCTTCGAGTAATGTTGAAATGCATATCATTTTAAAGCTCTTGATGAGAGGAAGCGAGCGTATAGTCTAATATCCTCATCTCCAGAACTCCATATAACGGTTTTTTGGATTATGGGTGTTACAATTGGACATTTTGGTGATTTTTGTCATCCGTTTATTTTCATAAATAAACGAACATTCTTAAAAAATATGCACTGGCACTGCCACTATAAAGCTGTTCATAGATTAGAATAGTTAAGATAGAGAAAAAGATAGTAATCTAAAAAGAAACAGCAAGAAACACTACAACTAGGTAATAAACCACTGGCAACGGCCCCCAAGTGACATTTCTTTTTTGCTACTCAAGACAATGAAATACATAAATTAGAAACCTCACATTCCAATTGACAATTGTCGACATATTAAACATTACAATCTAATCACACCAATGGATTTAAAAAAAAATTATAATGTGAACTTTTAATATTAAATTTCATATATTTTTTTTATTTTTCCCCATGATTCCACCCCCATCCCTTGGTAACCGCCCCCCAATCCCCTCGCCTCCGCCCCCAATCCCTGATATCCCCCCACCTCCCTCACTGGTACCCCATCACTATCCCCGCTGTGCATCTCTCACTTTCACCCCATTTGGAACTCATTCCCTTCAATCTTCTAAAATTGGTTACTAGAAATTCATTAAAAAAAAAAAAAAAAAAAAAAAATAGACAATTTAATTTTATCGACGTTGCATGGCAAATTTTTGATTTTATGTCCAACTCACCCCCTGCCTGACATTGAAAAAAAAAAACAACTCACACCCATACACTACCATATCATATGTGGGCTATATCCTCACTATATGACATGCTATGACTTTGTAAATATTGAAGAAATTGTCAAATTGGGTTCATAAAAAGTCATCTTGACGAGCAAAATTACTTGATAACTCATTTTTTGCAATTTTGTATTAATGTAAATGCACTCAACTTTCATGTCTCCGCCCACCTTTGGCACTAACCGTCGCCGTCGATGCAAAAGGTCGAAAACACGTGTATGTAATTTCGCATCACATCGGCGGCTCTGACGGAACCATGTCATGGATAACGGCCATAGAGTGCAAAAGGTGACAAACTTCCGTGCGTAAACCTTACTTCAACTTTGCTTTTTTACACTCCAAGAATTGTTAAAAATCATGAATCCACCTCGTGGCAACGCGAATTTAACTAAACTTCGGCTTTCAAGCTCAAAGTTCGTAATTTGCCATATTGGGTCGAAAAACGAGAGAAATTTGCTCAAAATCCACCAGATGATTAATTTAAAGCTCGCATCAACTTTGTTTCGGTTTCGTCATCGGTGGCAGTTTTTTGCCAACAAATTTGAACTCTGACGCCGTCCTCTAATTTATTTTCGGGCACACATTTGGTAATGTCATTCATATTAGGGTCGAGGGCACTTCTAAGGTCAATTTTAACTTTCGTGACAATTTCTACACCGCGCACCGGAAAATACCTCTCCCGAAAAACGCATTTCTCTTCTGGAAATACTAAGTGCACAAACTCATACTTGGTCTTAAATGAAAGAGTAGATATTTCTCTACAAAATTTGTAAAGTTTTATATACTAAATGTAGCGCGTTCAATCACTAGCAGTTGCTAAGAAATGGGGGGTAATTAACTGGTGGCACAATAGGAAATGTGTTAAGTGACGATGTCTTGTGAATGCTAGACAATGTCAAATTGGTCAATGAGCACTGCCACTATCTCATCCTCAACGGTTTCTGATGATAAACTGACACATGACATAAATTTCCACAACACTTGAACACAGTGCCTATCCAGTGGCCTATGGGGCACCGTGATACCAATATTTGCTCATAACATCAAATCAAAGCGCAACTTCAACTTCGCTATTATTTTTAAGGCTGAAGGAATCCATAAGTGCACAAGCACAATCACAACAAGAACTTCCCTTGAACTGAAGAAGGCAATGTTTGTTATTATTCAAAAATGTTGAATGAAAAAGGCATTTTGGCGATTATATCTAGTAGGTTTTTTCACTTTTTGTTCCACACAAATCTCATCTCCTTTTTCAAGGATTCAACAGAAGAAAAAATAACTTCTTACCCGAGTAAAGATGAGCCAAAATCGCCAAATGTTGAATGATAGTTCCGTGAAATGAAACTCAGTCAGACTGTTTCTTGCTCTTGTGTACATTGATGTGACCTTCGTACGCGTAACGTTCCCTGTTCGCGGTTACCTTTGAACGACAGTGGATAGTCCTAATTTTTTCAGGGTGTTTTCCGCACATTTAATATTAGCTCGTTCACGTGGCTTTTGATCGCGTCGTCCATGTAGATGGTTAACTACTGCTGGCTATCCTGAGCAACCTGCTCATGGCTAATTAAATCGGGAATTAAATATCCCTAAATAAAAAAAAAGAGCAACATTAAAATTTATATTAAAAAAAAAAAAAAAAAAAAAAACAAAAAAAAATAAGCATTTCTTCTGACTTTTTGCTTGTGGTTCTGATGAACTAAAATTATGAAACTTGTGATGTAGGATTGCATTTAGTCAAATAAAATTTGCAACAATTTGTGTCGAAATGAAAATAGTCTTTTTGTGGTTTTATTTTTGCCATGATGATGATACCTCTCCGCCATAAAGCCCTAAAGCATAAAGTTTCGCAGGCACAGTCTCCTCGCCTCGCTGGTGGCATTGCTCTAATGATATAATTTGCATAATTTAATGCAAATATATAAAATACATGTCCTTTTGGTTTTTTGTATGATGCTATGAGGGATGGGACTGCCACTATGAAAACGGGATGAAGCTTATTGCTAAGATATAGGCCATATAAATCCATGCGGTATGTCAGCTGGTGACATTTATATTGCATACTTTATTTCAAACGAAAATACATTAGGCCAAAAAAGAAACAAATTTGTTCCGCAGGTAGGCCGCGCGCAATTTTTGATTTGGGAGTCACTTTAGCCCGGCATTCTTTATTTTATTTGAAGAACGAGAAAAATTTGATTTTTTTTTAGAATTGCTTTAGAAATAGAAATGGACTTAAATAAAGTGATCTCAATTCGAAGTTTTGTTTTATAAAAGCCAATACTCTTAATCCAATAGGTTTGCAACTGATTTGACTTGCCACTTCATGTATTTGATTTTGTTTTGGGGCAAAAACAAAAAAAATAAAAAAATGGTGAAAAATGAAAATAGCGCATTTCGCATTGGTTTTGAAAACTACCTTGATTTTTTTTGGTTGGAGGGGCGTGGCTTTAATGTTTTTATAGCTTTTTTCAGGAAATGTCCATCAATGTGATATGCCCTGGCGCCGTGACATGTCAAGTTCACGAAACTCAAATATCAATAGGCCAACCAAATTCCCAGGATAAAGGCAAAACAAAAGTCCACACACCACTCATATCACAATACAAAATCAAAATTCAATGCCCAAGTACATCAATGTGCATTAGCATTGGTCAATTCAAATATCACAGGAATTTAGTTCCCAACATTGCGCAACATGCCGATTCAGCAGTGTGGTCTTGATCACTCCTCAAATAAGCCAGAACTTCTTCAGGCGAATGCAAGACTAAACACCCATGCATCGCATTCAAATTGCAAAAAGACTCGCAACATGTTAAGTGGATTACATTTTGAATGACTTGAAAAGTTCAAGGTAAGTTTCATTCACTTCACTTGTCCCATGTATATCAAAACCTTCACTGACACGAATCACGTCTGTGTAACATTTCCCATTTAAAATAATTTTAGATAAAATGGGATAATTAATTACCCTCATTCACAAAGCCTGGTGGTGAGAAAAGAAATTTTTTAATCAGCTATATGGGATTTAAAAAGTTATCCTTATGGTTGTATTAGTGACTGGCATCAATGTAGATTTAAAAATTCATCTCTATTACATGTGTATTAACATTAAGATTTGATTTCAAATCTAAATGATTAATCGAAAGCCGAATAGAATTTAAATCTTTTTTGATTGGTCCCTAACTACAATCCTAAAGTAATTTACTTTCAATCACTGAAATTTAGAGTGATACCTTGTCTATCCTACGGCACGTAGGCATATATTTGATTTTTTGCATAAAAGAAAGCGAAAAACCTGTTTTTTTTTTTCGCCGATAAACCACGTTTTTCGAACCGAAACCAGGTTTGTCGATTCAAAAAAGCTAGGTTATGATGAACCATAATTTGTTTGTCGAAAAACGGCTTTTTTATCTTTATTGGTGCATCCTACTAATAATACAAGGTTATATGGGCTTTATCCATCTTTGTAAACAGCTCCAACGTCTGTTGCCTATTATTTTATTACGGCCCGCCATTCGTTTCGTTTCGTGGCAGTCCAAAATCTAAGTGGAAGATCCGTTTTTAACCAGTTTATAGTTTTCATCATCCAGGTTTATCAGGCCTGGAATTCTCTTGGGGACTTGTAAACGCTCACAGCATCTATGATGTGGCTATGGTTTGTGGCTCTCCACAATCGTGCAGTTTGGTGATTGTTTCTCTACTCCGATCTGTTGAAGAAGTTCTTTGTACACCAACGCCAGTTGCTGAGTCGGTTGAGGTTACCATGCTTTCCTATCACTGTCACAGCCTTTTGGGCTGTTTCTAGATGGGTCTGTCCACAAACTGCTTTCAGGTTTCAAAGTAGAGGATGACGATTGCTCAAACCATTGTTCATTGATCCAGATGATCGATAGGGATACTGTGACTGCAGTGCATGGATTGGGTAGCAAAGTGATTCCGTGGATTCTTGATTCCTCAAGGGTGTGGTGGTGGGAGTAGAACTACCAGGTTCCTCACATTTCTTGGCGAGCTGATAGTCTGAAGGTTCCTCCTAAGATTTGCAGGAGCTATTCCAGAAAGAATGGGGAGGTATTCTACAGGCGTGCCAAAAGGCAACCACTAACAAGTCTCATGGCATCATTCAGAATGACATCCATCTTGTGTGAAGTCAGCCTGTGGAACTCCATTACTGGTGTGCAGCGTATTCAGCAGTGGAGTAGCCAGGCAACAGTTTGATGTATGGAACGAGTTGTTCAACGGATGCACCACAGCCAGTTCCTGCGAGCCTTCTGAGGAGGGTGACACGAGACGCGTCTTGGCAGCGAATGCCTTGGTTTGTTGATTGAAAGTAAGGCTGCGGTCCATTTGACGCCAAGGTACCTCGGTGTTGGGCCAGTATGTTGCAGTTTGTTCAATCTAGAGTGATGTTTAGTTCTCTTTTTGCGCATCGGATTGCCAGGTGGAAAACAGAGCTACGGTTTGGATTTGCTGAGTTTTCAAGTGCCATCGGTGGAAGAATGGGCTTACAGTGATTAGGTCTTTCTGAAGCACTGTTTCTAAGGACTCAAAGGAGTCAAGCCAGCTTTCCAAGTGCCGTGTCGTCTGCGTAGGCGTAATGCGAACAAAAATCTCCTTTGGCATATCTGGGACGTAGATGTTGAAGAGGAATGGGGGTGCCAGGACAGAAACCTTGTGGGACACCATCCCGAAGTTGCGCTTTCTACTGCGTGCCCATTTGATGTCTCCAGGACGAAAGATCTGTCTTGGATGAGCAGCATTAATGAACTGACAAGCTTGCATCAGGGAAAGATTTTGGTAGCTTGAGGGTAGAGGCCTCGGTGCTGCCAGACCGCCGCATTAGGAAATCGTAAATCATGTTCGCTTCTCTGGGTTGGCTGCCGGCCACGCGCACATCCCTATCAGCACTCGATTTTATCCCAGATTTCGCTGGGTCAGCGACGGAATTGAGATAAGTATCCGCCCAGGCACACAACACGTGGCCACGGCGGGGCTCTAACTCACGCTCTAATGATGACGAGTCCTACCTTTTTCCATTGGACCCACACACGCTCTCATACCTGCCTATGGGGCACGTATTTCGCATAAAAGAAAATAGAAAAACAAAATGATTTTTTTCGCCGATAAACTAGGTTTTTTTTTCGATGTTTTAAGCGAGTCGAAAACTAGTTTTTTGGATCAACATTGTTCACAGTTGAAAAAAAACAGGTTAAAACTTACCATCGAATTTGATCACTGTTTTTTCTGCTACCGGTTTTCTATTGAAAACATTTTTGTTATCGATTCGGAAAAAAGCTAGATTTTTGATAAAAAATAGTTTATTGGTGAAAAAAAACATGTTGTTTTTTCGATAAAAAAAAAGATTTCTCAAAAAAACCAGGCTTATTGATTTGAAAACCTGCAGCAAGGTTTTCGAATGTTCGATTCGAAAAATCAGGTATATCAATAAGATGGGTTTTGAAAATCGGTTCGAGAATCTCCTCTTCATACAACCATTTTGTGTTTTGATTTGATAATCCTGGTTTTTCGAGTGCAAAAAAAAACAAAACGTTTATCGATTTGAAAAGCAAAAAGATTTCGGAAAAAAAATTGTTTCACGACCGAGAAACTTCCCTGAAAAAAACTGATGGTTATCGGTCGTAAACAGTTTTTCCGGCGCGCGAAAAAAAGTTTTCGGTTCTATTTTGGTGGTGATTTCTACTTGCCATACTGAGATTCTCGCAAAACATGGAAAGGGATTGTTCATACAAAAATAAATAAAAAACAAAACAGACATGTCCAGATTCAGAGAATCATTAACTCATACTTGCCGCTTCGAGGACTCTCTTCGGTCGGGTTTTCCTTCAGAGAGGAGGATACCAAACCTTCTGAAACAAGACTGCCAGTCATTAATTTACTTTTTATATTTTCTTCAGAACTTGATTTGTCTTCCTGCCGCTAATACCAACCGAGGCATTTGAGAAAAACATTGCCCAGCTGAAAGACCTCACGAGATTGAATCTGTTATCGTACCCAAAATTACAGAATCCGCGATGAACAATATTATACGGTAGGCAGGAGAGGAGTAACACAAATGATACGATTGAGTAAAAAAAAATGATGGTGCAGTTTTTTTTTCGAGCGTGTGTTCCCCCAATTTTGAATCTTGATTTTTTAAAACTTTTCATTGAAAAGTTATGCGAACTTAAAGATAGCTACTCATTTTTGATTCTGTCCACAGAATCACTGTGGTGTGATATACCCAAATGCACTTCAAACGCCATGACATTTTCTTTGCTTTTATAAACCTTTAAATATCAAAAAATAGGCGTAAAAGGGGTCTGTTACACCGTGTTATGTAATAATTTCGTGTAATGTAATAACCGACGCGTAATGTAATAAATTTTGACGTGTTATGTAATAAAACGCGTAATGTAATTTAAAAAAATTGACGCGTAATGTAATAAAAATTTTCGTGTAATGTAATAAAAAAAATTGACGCGTAATGTAATAAAAATTAACGCGTTATGTAATAACATAGCATTTTGTATGTTTGACTTAGCAGGATGCGCTTAATGTACTCTAGCCATATGTTTGCGACTCTGTGTGTGTGTGTGGGGGGTCTGCTTGTGTGTGAGAGGGTGTGTGTGCGTGTGCGCGCATGTGTGTCCGTCGGCCTCGCGAGCGCACGCATGTGTGTGCGTCCGTCGGTTCGTCCGTTTGTCCGTCCGTCAGTATTGATTCGAATTTATTTTTGACCTTAATTTTGGTGGATGTCTTCGGCTCTGTGTAACTTAGGTCCATTTTTTGTTTACTAAGGAATCACCGCCTCTCAAAGAGGAATTCCAGGCAAACTTGCTAGGTGCCTTCTCATCCTTATCAACCTTTGATTTTTAGAATGTTAACTAAGGGATGGCTGTGTCTGGGTGACCTCCGACGGCCCCACCCCCTGGTGTTTGGGGATGGGAAAGGGACAACGGGTACACATAACTTGCCCGCATCGCATTGGCTTAAAACTGGCTAAGTGTCTTTTCCCCATGCAGTCGTTGCCTTGGCTTAGCTAAGGTTCAGAAACATATCGCCCGATGGCTTGCTATGGAGGGGGGGGGCTTTTGTGGGAGATGGAGCAAAACATTTTGCCTGGTCGCATCGTAAACTCGCTGGATGTCTTCACCTACCTATGTCTTCCTTGGTCTGCAATGGTTGGGGCTTAGCAGTGACGTTCGACCGGGGGTGGGGGAGGCAGGTGGGAAAGTGGCTCGAAATAGGGAAAATAACCAGGGGCGCGAGCACCCTGCTCAGAAGCCGAGCCCCATCCCCCCCCCCCCCTCCCCCCCCCCCCGCCAGCCCCCCTCCCATTGAATTGACCGTTTGTACAGTGTCTATGGAGAAGGACCCAAATTCACCCCTCAGAAAAATGCCTCGGCAACCCTTCTGTCCCCTCCCCCTTTGCAAAAGTTCTGGTTACGCCACTGGGTTTGCTATTCCGAATATGCAACAAAGTCGGCTATTCCGAGTATTAAACAAGATCCACTAGTCCGAATATGGAAAGGCCCACTGTACCCAATATGCAAAAAGGGCTGCAAAGCGGACCTACTATAATTTTCGGATCGAGGACCTTATTTAATTTTCGGACTAGCGGGTCCTACTCAATTTTCGGATAAAAATTGCCGCGTAATGTAATAAAATTTTATTACATTACTGGTTTTATAACATTACACGGCAGAATTTATTACATTACGCGTCGATTATTACATTACACAAAAATAGCATAACACAATATATTTCGCGTAAAAAGTGACGTGTAATGTAATAAATTTTGCTGTGTTCTGTAATAAAGCAGATAATGTAATAAAATAATTTCGGATCGAGGACCTTATTTAATTTTCGGACTAGCGGGTCCTACTCAATTTTCGGATAAAAATTGCCGCGTAATGTAATAAAATTTCATTACATTACTCGTTTTATAACATTACACGGCAGATTTTATTACATTACGCGTAGATTATTACATTACACGAAAATAACATAACACAATATATTTCGCGTAACAAAGTGACGCGTACTAGAGTTTTGAAAAAAAAAATCCACCTGCAAAGTGTTTTCAGAGGGAATCGAAAGGTACACATGACCCCACTTCCCACCCCATACACCAACGGGAGTAGAGTGCACAAGACCTATATACACTTAAGTGTTAACATAGTTCAATAAAACCAGAGGACCTTGACTGCCATGCTACCGGGGTGCGGTGGAATAAAATTATCCGGAAAGTACCTGATCAGGGCGTTTTCGTGCGCACGTGAGTACGCCCTGGATACGCCGGTGGGTGAATAGAAATTTTAATTTGCTTGAAAATTATGTGAAATTCGAAGGTATATTGTCATGTTATTACATAACGCGTTAATTTTTATTACATTACGCGTCAATTTTTTTTTATTACATTACACGAAAAAATTTTATTACATTACGCGTCAATTTTTTTATTACATTACGCGTTTTATTACATAACACGTCAAAATTTATTACATTACGCGTCGGTTATTACATTACACGAAATTTACTACATAACACGGTGTAACAGGGTCGATGTCCGTGGAGGCTCATCATTTTTCCGGTGTGTATAATTTTGACCCGATACAAATACGGGACTTTCGACTTTCCCCTGCTCGCTTCGCTCGCCATGCTCGCCAGTACATTGGACCCACATTTCACCAACGCATTCAAAATCTGATGGGATGAGGGGAGCCACTTGTGGGAAATCAATATTTGAACATCACGTACATTCAACGTCCATCCCTATTCCCTGCATCTATAATCTTTCACATTTCCTCTTTTCTTACTCCCCTTCTGCTTTTCCTACATTCCTGGTTTCTCAGTAGCTTAAGCTGATTTTCCCGGTCAGACCCATGGGAGGGGGTGTGGGCATCTTACCCCTAGGCTCCCCCGTTACATTACTGCCACTGACTCTAGTTAAGACATTTTTCAACATGTTTCAACAACAGTTGGTAGGGATTAGGTAATGGTTACTTTAGCAAAACAAAGGCTATAAAAGCATTTACGATATTTACTAAATGGCTATGCTGCTGTGGACGTGAAGAATTGTAATAAACCGATAAGGGGTTTTGGCGGCTTTCCAATTTACCATATCCCCATATCCATTATACAGGAAAAGGCAAACTTGGGTGCGGAGGGAGCAATGTGCACCCGGGGGTCTAAAGAAATAAAAAAAATTCAGCTGTAACATAGGCTTCAGATTGCACCAGAATGGGTTAAAATAACATCAAATGTACGAACGTAAACGTACGAACCCCGACTGTGCAGAATCCTGGATACGCCTAGACAGTGGATATAACGTGGATTTTTTTTTGGGGGGGGAAATAACTTATGAGAAATCTACAAACTTTTCCTTCACATTTAGGATATTCCTGAAAATTTCAAATAATCTTACCTTTTGAGTGGAAGTTTTGGAAGAGCGCCCCCAGTTTTCAAAATTTGAGATTTTTGCACAGTTACGTTAGTAATTACCTGCGAATATTAATGCTCAAAAAGGCATATTTGGCATTAAAGGTGCATTTCGTGATTCCAACCCCTTCTGTTTTATTCATTGTTCACTAGATATCCTTGAGAAAAGCTTATTCACAACTTTTTAGCTGATCCCGACTTTGCGGTTTTGTGTTATGAGCAAATGCTTGTTTCCCACGGTCCCATAGGCCACTGTGCTATAATTTATGTCCGTTTACGGACAGAAAATACAAAATTGCGAATTACTTACAGACACGGCCGAATTTGCACGTAAGATTGGCACACATGGATTACTAATGTTGACGGTTCAGATGATATGAAAATCTCAACTTTTTTTAGGTAAGTCCGGGGGACGAAGCTGTGGATCACGAAATGCCCCTTTAAAGAAACGATTTTGTAATTAGAATCGGCATTCCCGGTTTATTGTAATTTAACGGAGGAGCTGTAAACGACAAATTTCTGTCCGTCCATTGAGAAATACCGTTGTGCCACCTCACGAAAATGACCTCTAACGACTCTCCTCAACCAACGGAACAACTAATGGATGAGCGTAGACATGTACATGGCGCTATTTCCTTGCTATTTCATATTGGAAGGACGTTTCCAGCAGCCGTTGAATTTTCGGAGGTCTCCAATATTATCCTAATTACAAAATTCCTTGTTTTTGCGATACATAGGCAAGTTCGAGCTTGGCCATTCACATGCATATTTTAGGCATACTAGCCAATTACCAATGCAACTGTGCAAAAATCTCAGTCTTTGGAAAATTGAGGGAGCTCTTCAAAAAATGTGGTGTGAATAAAATGAACTTGAATTTGTATGGTGCCCTGTCGAGAACGCAGCGCCTTAGCGTTCTGATGTTGATACGTCATTTATAGTGATTAATATTATAGAGAGATTGGTATCATATGAAGTGTTGATCTCGATGGTTGCCGCTGTTTTAATAAAAAAAAAACAGGGTTGATACTTTGCTTTGATTTAGCATTTCCTCTGCTATTATTTGTATTTTTCTTTTTCAGAAATTGTAAAAAGTTAGAACATGTCAATCTAGGCAATGTGAAGACAGTTCGAAGTTACGACAATGTAACCAGAGAACTTGCTATTCATTGTAGGTGAGTGTAGCCATTCAAGATGATTATCATCTGTTGCTGTTGTAATTTGTTCCAATTTAAACACCTTAACAAAAATTACGAAGGTTCCCTGTATTTTGATATAGCACTTAACGAGATCATTTTGGTGAAGTTGAATTTAGTGATCAAAAAGTAGGATTTTAAAAAGTTGCAACTTTCCATTCTCTCCTGGAAGGGTTCGCTGCGGCTTTTCGAGCATTGCAGCATGAACAAAACAGTTTTTCCGTATTGATGCTAAAATATGCATAATTCCAGCTAATTATAAGAAAGTGTTAAAGGCACTCTCAGTGATTTGCTAAATCAGAAAATCGAAAAAATCATAAAAAATCAGACTTTTGCATGTATGTAACAAGTATGTATCCTAACATAACCTGCAAATGATGAGACCAGAAGAAACCTTATAAGGACAAAATCGGAAATTTTAGTCATTACTGTCCGTACGGACACTTACTACAACACGTAATTGAATGGAGAATCGTATCTTGGAACACTGACGTTTTCCTTTTCTGTCAATTCTTCAGGTGGAAAAAAGTCCCATCCTAATAAATCACTGATAGTGTCTTTAATTAATAACAATGGATAATGACTAATAATGAGTAACGTACTTGCGCTTTGGTTGAATATTTTCATCAAAGCTTTGGGAAATGTTTTTACAAGAAGATCAAGAATCTGCACATTGTTTACATCCAAAATCAAAACAACAAAATATTAATATTTAAAATATGCTCCGTATAATGGTAACATTTTACAGGAATCTCAAATCACTTAATGTGTGGAGGGCCAAGACGTTAACGGACGTAGGTTTACGTGCTTTATCCCACGGGTGTCCAAACTTAAAAGAATTAGACCTAGGATGGTGGTAAGATACCCTTTTATATTGATTTGCATAGGTTTTAAAGCATTGACACTTACAGTGCTCACCGCATCCAACGGGTGGCTTGCCAATCAGTGGTGCAAATTCTGAAGACTTTACAAATGAGAAATTCGGAATTAAACGGTGAAAATGCGCTTCATTTCAGTGGATTTCAGCAACAATAAAATAAATGGAATTTAAAACTGTCTGATTACAACACCTGACAGAGAGGATGGATGTCTAACAGCCAAGTATACAGTTCAAAATTAATAAGTCACCCCCCCCCCCACAAAGGTACATTTTTCTGGAGAAGTTAGGCTCTTTAATCTGTTACAAAAACGTAAAATGTACACTGTAATGTTACACATTTAATGTGCAAAAAAATCACACAACAGTTAATCTTCTCCTTGAAATGACGTCATTTATTCAATTTGATGACGAATTAAAAATGACACTTTCGTGCATTGGGAATAGGGGAACATTCTACACTGTACTATGGAAATTGACAGTTTTGCTGACATGTGAACTTTATAACGTTATTCTGACGTAATTCTAGGCATGTTGGTACTCATTTGGTAGCAAGTGAAAGAAGATGACCATAGCTATCCATTGCCACCCAAATCAAGTGCCTGTGATATTCTTTTGTTGTACTAGACATATTGGTACTTCTGTACGGGATTTTCTCTATTGTTAAATCCCAATGCACAATAGTGTCATTTTTAATTCGTCATCAAATTTAATAAAAGACGTCATTTCAGGCAGAAGGTTAACTGTCATGTGATTTTTTTTGCACATTAAATGTGTAACATTGCAGTGTACATTTTACATTTTTGTAACAGGTTAAAGAGTTTATCTTTTCCAGAAAAAAATGTACCTTTGTCAGGGGGGACTTATTAATTTTGAACTGTATAGTATAAATACCTTTCTTATAGTAAAAATACTACTTGTCGCAGTAAGGCTTTTAAACTTACACAATATAAAGAATCTAAATTACAAGTTGCAGGGTAGGTGTTATGTATCGGTTGTGTGGTTGTTTTGTTTTAATGTTTTAGGGGCAGGGAAGAGTTAATAAGGGTGATAAAAGCAAGCCAGAGAATTATAGACCTGATTCATTAACCTGTATGATCTGCAAAATGATAGAGCACATCATCCATTCTCATATCATGAAGCTTCTGGATAAAATAAATATCTTAGTGGACAATGAACATGGTTTTAGAGCCAAAAGGTCCACAGTCACACAACATCTTCAGACAGAATTTGATTTTACATCCAACTTAGAAAATGGTTTAACAATGAACTCACCTTGCAATCCTCAACTTTTCAAAAGCCTTGGACAAAGTTTCTCAAAAATGGCTGTTAGCTAAACTAAAATTCTATGGTATTGGAGGCTCACTACTAGTGTGGTTTGAAGACTTTATGTCAAACTGGATCCAGCAGTTTGTCTCTGATGGAGATAAATCAACATCTGGAATTGTTCTGTCTGGCGTTCCTCAAGGCACAGTATTGGGTCCCTCTTATTTCTGGTTTACATTAATGACTTGCCAAACCAACTCACAGGTAAAGTTAGACTTTTTTTGCCTTGTTTACACATCTTGCAAAGATAGTGGCCATATAGATACCCTGCAAGAATTTGGAAATTTGGCAGAACAAAAGGAAATTGTTGTCAATTCCATCAAATATTTATACTATGCAACCTTATTTAAGAAAGAACCTCCTTCAGCAACATTCAAGTTCTTTGGACAAGATCTCGAACAGGTCAACTTAAGTCCATACCTTGGGGTTGAAATCGACAAGAAGATGACATTGAAAGTTCACATAAAAACAAAATAAACAAAACTAACAGAGTGATGGACTTCCCTAGAAGAAACATTTGGCATTGTCCTGAGGAGGTGAAAGTTTGTACATGTAACATGCTCGTCACACCAATCCTTGTTACGCCAGTGTGTTCTGAGAGCTTTACTCACAAATATCATGCACACACACAGAATTGAAATGATTCGAAGGAAAGTAGCTAGGTGATGATGGCAAAGTTTGAGTGGGAAACATTGCAGCAGAGAAAGAAAAATGAAAGGCTCATTATGATGTTTAAGATCACAAGAGGGATGGTGGGCATTGACGGAATACAATACTTAACCCAATCATTCGACAAAAGAACAAGAAATAACATCCTATTCAAGCTTCAAAGAGGTCATACAAGACTGGATTTCCTTAGAAGCCTATTTTTGTCCGCACAGTAATAGACTGGAACTAGCTATATACATGAGAATGTAGTGAATACACAGTCGAAATTTTCAAACAACGTCTGCCAATATTTTCCCAATAATCTGCTACGTCAAGCTTGCTTAATACAGCCACCTTAACTAGTGTGAAGTCCCGGTGTGAAGTTGGTGCTGCAGATTTTGCAGCCATAACGACAAAACTGATACAGATACAAGGAGTAACCTAATAATTCACCAGGGAATGTCATGATATATACTTGATCCACGTTTTCATTCATTCAAAGTAATTTGCATTCAGATCAAAACTCAAAACAAATACAATGAAAATTGACAAAGGAGAATATGATTGATGAGCTTAACAAAGAGAATAAGTACAATACCATTTTAGTAATATATTTAATAGTACACTTAGAAAAGAGACTCAATTAAAGGTCTAAATAGTTAACATTAATCAACCATAAACAAACGTAGATTAGCTTAAAATTGAGAAAAACTTGTATACTTTATTTGGTAAACAACAGAATGACCTATTCCATTCCATTTCCCGCCCCAACTAACATTGCATGCCATTGATTTGGCCCATAAATTTGAGGGTTTTTACTTTTTAGAATTGTTGCCGTTTTCTTATACTCTAACACTTAAACATAAATATTGCTCTTTTCTAGCTCAGAGTTGGACTCTAGCACCAACTGTTTTACCAACTTAGTGCAATCATGTAGGAAACTGAAGAAACTGGTCCTTACAGCTATCAGGTAACGCTCCCTGGAATTCCAAGTTGCTCAGTTTGTTCTGTCGCTTTTACGTATTTGCGTAAGATACAATTTAAAAGATATTAACTAAGCGATAGACGTTTCAATAGAATTTTCTTTTTCGGCAAACATCATCTGGATGTGATTTATCTTATGCTTTAAAATATCGGAAGGGAATGGGTGTGATGTTTAATGGAAAAGTTTTTTCTAATGTATTTTGCTTGTGGTTTCAGGAGCGTATCGGACAACGATCTTTTTGCATTTGCTGCATGTTGTCCAGACCTTGAACAACTTGATATCCTTGGAACTATGCAAGTAGGACCACAAAGCGTTGACAGGTAAGTGATTAACACTGTGTTATGCCAGGTGGAAAGTGGATTAAGACTGTGATGTCATTGTACCTGTCTAGCACACTGCCAGTGTGTTGCCTTTGAATTTGCATACCATTGCTATTGTTATGAAAGCAATGTGCTTGTACCAGGTGGAAGGTAGATTAAGACTGATGTCATTGTACCAAACTATAGTGTGATTTTTTATTCGTGTCAGTTCATTAAAAGTTTTCGACAATTCTATTCGTGTTGAGAGGTTGCGCGTTTATCCAGGAAAATCAATAGCACTTTTATGTGGCGTGGATTGAGGCCAACATTCTTGCATGGTTTCACCTGAAGGTCGATTGCCATTCACACGATTTAATCCGCTCATTGATGTGAACCAATAACCTATTGATGAACATAAGAAAAAATGTGTTGTATGGATGTATGCGTAAATAGGAGAGCTTGTCTTATTGATGCCTCACCCTCTTCAAGCGAAAGTGATGTTGGTAAGATTGAATTAAACGAATAGTGGCAAAACCACCAGATATATATCATACAGGCAACGGTCATTTAAGTGCATTTAAATGATCAATTCTTGCACTTTCTACACATAGGACAATTATGATGATTTCAAACATTGCATATTTATACTGATTTAACTCAAAAGGGATCATGAAATTTAAATTAATTTTAAATCAATGATACCAAATTTTGGAGCTTTTATCTGCAATAAAGGAACATTTACGCTTAATAATGTATCTACTCCACTATATCTTTGGCTTGTTGAATTTCAGTATCAACACATCCCCTCCAAATAAAACCATATCCTCGGCAATATGCATGAACTGACACGAATAAAAAATCAGACTATAGCATACTACCAGTGTGTTGCCTTTGAATTTGCATACCATTGCTAATGTAGTATGCTTATGGCAAGTAGAAGGTGGAGTAACAACTAAATTATAATTTTTACTGCCTTTACCTATAAACTGCACAAATTTGACACTTCATAATATTTTTTCAAATATTAGAAAATGACTTGTGAGATGTTTCAGGATTGCTCATACTGCAAAAATCATGCAATCTCTAAATAATAATTTGTCCTGTCTTATTACTTGTTCTTTAGGGTACTTGAATGCTGCACCAAGCTCAGGTTCTTTGATTTGTCTTTCTGCAACCGTGTCCCAAATGAAATGATTCTAAGCTGGAGGGAGGCGTATCCACAGGTCTCTATCAAACGAAGCTTTACTCAGGCGTCATTTTAACTATGATATTGTAATTTAAAAATGAGAGTCCGATCTGCCAGCACTATTCATGGATAGTAAGTTAATGGGGAAATACAGATGTATAATATCCAGTGCTAATTTGTTGTCTAGTCCCCCCCCAAAAAAAATAACATATTTTTGGTGAAATTAACAAACTTCCGACAAAAATCAGCAATTTTTGACCAAAAATCACCAAATATTGACAACAAAATATGATTTTGATCCAAAATTGGGTAAAAATCTACAAATTTTGGATGTTTCACTTCCTGCTCACCTCATTCCCCCCAAAAAAGTCCTGCACCACCACTAAATGTTGTAGTATTACACCAATATTGAATATTTATGAATGCAGTAGGAACAATTTTTCATAAGGTCAAATTTAGAATATTCCATTCAACGAGGCCATACCTATGCAAACATTTCATATTTTATGGACTATTTGTCCATTGCTCAAAGGGAAATATATTTAACAATTGTTTAACTAAAAATAATCGTAATTTCTTTATTCTTAACACTGATTACGTGGTTTATATTGACAAATTTAAACTGTATAATATTCCCACCAAGTTATGTCTACATAGTGTGCCAAAAAGTGCAACATTCAGAAATTAATTTTTTTGAAAGGTGAAAAACACTTTCAAGAAACGTTCTACCCATGTTGTCATGTGTAGAACAGTTTCTTAGCTCCATAAAACTTTTTTCCACTGTCCCAATTTGGACGATTTTAGAAGAAATTATAGCAAAATTACGAAAGTATGTCAAATTCACTTCTACTCTCTGTATTTGGAAGTTGGTCTGGATAATGAGCACGGTGAAAGTTGTTGATACCTATTGGGACGGTTGATAAAGCATTTGCAGTAGGCCATTCTACTTGGAAGGTCGTTTGCAAGGAGTGCGTCCCTCTGCTGGGTGTGGTACAGCTCAATTCTTGTGATACGGTTAATTCAAGTGTAATGTTTTCCTTCTTGTGCTTAGATTTCTTTGGAGTGCCGTTCTTATGTTGTTCGTGTTTGTTAGAGTTCTTGCTTTTCTTTGCCTTTTATTGTTGCCTCTTTTTCCATTTAAGCTCACTCATTGTCTCTAGTATATGTCACAATTTCATTTATTGTATTCATGTTTGGCAATTGCTGAGAACACAGACGAATGGTCTCTGTCTTCTAATCTGAATGAAAGTTGTTAACTTAATCACACGCTCTTCAGTGGTGAATTATGGCTGTTGATGGTTACCAGGCAGAAGACCGGCCATCTTGAAGCAATGCTCAATGTATAACGATTTAACTTTAATCTGAGATACTCTCGCCGGCTTTCTTTACAATCAATACAGCTACCCGAATTAAAACATTCAAATGTTAATCTGTTAACACGTCCTTGAAAGTTTTGCAGCAAATCCAACATTTTTCAATACATTTTCGCTACTTACGAACATATCCAGGTCCAACTAAAATTTACAACACACCACCTCTTAATGGCCCAAATTGGGATGGGTAACGGCAATGTAGGAATAATTACTCGTCTTCATACAGTACATAGTTTTCAGCATAGATTGAACTGGAAATTGGTACTATTTTTGTTTTCTTACTGTTGCCTTTTTGGCACACTCTGCATGTATTGGAAGCAGATGGGAACATAAAACACAAAATGCCTTCTCCTGGAAAATTAGCCAAATATATTAACGATGGTAATTCACTCTGTCTACGGCATATTGGCGTAATATATGAATTAATCCCATCCCCCAATTCCTTTGCACGTCCTAAAAAAAAAAAAAACGTTAGTGGGCAGATCAAGCCAGGATGCGGCCATATCCGGCCAGGGTTAGTTCTGTTTTGCACTGGCTTGAAAGTCAAAAAAACAAGCTAGGGCCATTCCGCAACCGTGAGAGCGAGTGAGAAAAGGGGTTATTGAACACGGTGGTGAAAATTTCACAAATTATAGGGGGGTTAGACTAATTGTTAAAAAATTATTGCCAAAGTTTTGCTAAAAGAACAAGCGACTCAAATTTGCCAGATGAGGGTTTTCGGCCGTGACAACCGGGTACGAAAATAGAAATTTTGTGCATTAGTCGTTTAACTGAAATGTAACTTTTCTTCTTGTCTTCATTGCTTTTGTCTCCTCATCCGAGTTACTGACGTCGGACGCGTCATTCATTCACGTGCTTTTAACTGTTTGTTCCTCCTAATTTTAGGTATTCGTTCGGCCAAGGAAGATACACAAACATTATCATCCGGATAACTTTAATGGTTAGATATCATGTTCCATTAAATTGTAAAGGGTATTTTGTACTTATATTTTTTGCTAACCTTGCTGATGTTAGGTGATGTGTACAGATTAACCCCAATTTTTAGTCACATACTTTATCATAAGGGTCAGTATTCACTGTATATTACATCAATAATTATTCTTTGGAGCACGAGTACTTTGGAAACTACTTCAACACTTCAAACAGTTTTTCCATAATACGTAAGATCTAGTCTCAAAAATCAGACCTACTGTGGATGTTTCTAGCTGTCTTTTTGACGATCTGTCTATTTAATACAATTCTTATTAATATTGCTTAGAAACATGTTGCCAGCTGATTCGTTTAGAAAAAGCGCAAACACGGCCAGGGGCTTTCGTGATCCACAGCCTCGTCCCCAAACTTACCTCAAAGCACTCTTGATATTTTTACATCATCAACCATTGCCCAAAATATAGTATGTGTGCCTAATCTTACGTCAAAATCGATCTTCTTTGGGAGAATTCTTAATTTTGGATGTCGTCATTGTCCTTAAAGGACAGAAATTACACACAGTGGCCTATGGGGCAATGTGATACAAACATTTGCTCATACATGAAAATGCACCATCAGAACCACTGACATTTTAGAAATTACCCTTTTTTTAAAACTTTAATTTCATTAATAATAAATGATAACCTTTTCTTGTGCTAGGATCACGACATACAACCTTTAAATATTGGTCCCTTGTCTGTCTTAATGGTGGTCCCAATGCTTATACCGATTAGTTTCTCAATCCCTGCCCCCTCATCCTATCTTCACTTCATCCCATGTGGTCAAGGGTGTGGGCCCTAAGAGAGTACCGCCCTCGCACATTGTACACTACACTGTAAAGTTCCTACTACATATCGTCACTTTGGGTTTTTTGGCTGTGGTGTTTTTGTGCCATCTTGGCGGATATCTCACGTGGAGTGACACTGGGGACTCTGGAGTGAATTGGCTGTGTGGAAATTACATATGAGTAGACGTATAAATCGTACGCAAAACGCAATACCGAGTGAGTGTAAGATTGTTTTGCCGTTCCCTTATTTTTTCGCTCGAATCTTGAAGTGAATTTCACGTACATGTACATGTTTCACGTTCGATCTCCAAAGGTAGCTGTGTATTTCACTGATATGAATTGGGGGTACTCATGGCATTCAAAAATGGTTCTCGATACGTAATTAAATGGTAATCGGCAATGCGGTTTAATCACAGTTTAATTGAAATATGCAAATGAGCTCATTAATAATCATAACCTATCCAAAAGTAACAGCACATGACCTCATTTTCTTCACCTTGCCACATTGAAGTTCAATTGTCATCGAATTGATTCTGATTGGATTAATGAATTTTCTTCGCCTGATTGGGCATCCATCCAGACAGGATCTCTCTCTTCATGACCACATAATGCCCTCTACATGTTGTGGGGCCATATTTATTTTTACGGGATTTGCTACAAACAGGTACGCAATTGTTAGCTAATGCGGTGATCATGTGACCTCTTTTCAATCAATTTTATATAGCAATGGGTCAATCTTCCCATCTGGATTTTGCGCGAATCCAACACAATTTTATTTTTATTGTTTCAAATTCGTCACTATTTAGGAATTATTGCCAAATATTTTTGTAACTTGTTTTCAAATTGTGAAAACAATTGTCTCTCAGGTATATACATGCAAGGAAAAGCTATATGGGTTCGCATTTTGTTTCGCACGTCCTACCTCAAACCAAATCGGAGTCCTTCCCCGATGAACTTGAATATTACAATAAAACTGTCTGCGAGTTCGAGAACTTCATTGAGGATATTCATTGGTTATTTTGATCTTTACATTTGGTGATTTTGTTTAGAGGTGTCATTTGTGTGTATTCTAACGTCAAATGTTACTTTTCAGAAACTGTTCTGTATATTTAGGCTGATTTCATGTGATGTTTCTTTCTTACGACGCATTTTTTTTTGCCTACCACACATCAGGTTTGGTACGAACTCATTGCTATAATGTAATATATTTTTCTTTTTGTTTTCATTGTCTACGGTCCTTTCCTGTACGCCTAAGAAGTAGTCCTTGAAGTTGGAACATGGATTCCCGGATTTCATTTCAACGTAAGAGTAGAAAGAGATCAATATTTTAGCGGGAGTGGGGTAATTTTAGGTGGAGAAGTTTTGGCTTTGATCAATAGGGGGAACCTGAACAAAGAAAGGAGGTAGGCAGAAAATTTAAATTCGCGAACTTTGAGACATAATCAGCAGGAGCACAATTTTTTTTCAGTGGACGGCGAGGGGGCTGCGTGTACTTGGGGGATAAAAGTGCTGTTTTGGCTTATGTGTCTTTCTGAAAAAGGGGTTTGGGGTTGTGCTAGGGTGAATCTGTTTTTTCTGTTCTCCCCGGAGAGTCCGGGCGCAAGAGTAAGGTTATTTAAAAAAAAATTATTATGATAATATTATATCTTTGCTTTTTCTAAGTGGATTTCACCCTGCATTGCATAATTACTATTCATATTCTTTTACGGAATAAACCCTCAATCTAACGGAACACGTTAGGGAGACAGTAAAAGTCTCCCTAACGTATTCATTTAGTATAAATAAAACAAAGATCAGTGTCTCCAAAGGTGCTGATATAGGTGATACAGTCAAAGGGGATGAGGTTGCACTGTGATATGATATACTATCGAGGTGCCGGCGGACAAGGGTGGTGGGTCAGTAGTGCTGGGTTGACAAAAATCAAACTGTACCAACGTTTCGAATAAGAACTCTTGTCAAGTACGTTATACCACCAAACAAGGTGCGTTGGTTGGTGATTGATTAGGTGGAATGTCGCTTTCAGCAAACAATGGGCTATGTGCGCCATAGTACTATGTAGACTACAACCATACAGTTACGGAATTCAAATTCACATCAGTTAGACAATGGTAGACAGGTGATTACGTGCCACTTGCATCTAACACACCAAAAACGGTACGTTAGGAGCTATACCCAGGCTGAGTCAACCGGCTGGGGTAGATAGGCCGCGCACCAACTTATACCGGTACTAGTCTGTATTGCTGAACACAGCCGTATCCAGCCTGTTACCCATCTTCCCCCGTTAGATCACGCAGGCTATCTCCGGCCAATCCAAAAATCAGAGTCGTAGGAAACGGCTCAGTAGGGATAAGCAAAAATTCAAAGCATTAAACCGGGCGGAAACAACAACCAGTAAGCCTGCGATATCCGTCTGGTACCACGAGGAGGTGGGGATTGGGCTGCCCCCGTACACTAACTATACCGGCCCGTTCGGACCTTACAGAACCGACCAACAAAAAAAATACCAAAATGTGAAACACCAGGCTAAATACAAAAAACATTGTGTTAATATAATTGCAAAGTAGACAGAAAGTCAAGGAGGATTAAATACAGCATAAGCAGTCAGTGGTGTGCAGAGGGAAAGAAGTATTAGTCCAGCAGCAAGAGCACTTGAAAAGGTAACATTTGACGTTCATCCGTGGGGTTAAGAGTGTCTATTTAGCGATTGAGGAGTTGCTTGCACGGTGGCGCTTGAATCGTTGTGCCACTGGTGGAAGAATGCCGGTAACTTTGGCGTCATTGATTGTTATGATAAAAACTGTTAAAATGAACAGCGACAGGTTTGTTGGTTTTTGTTTACATTTGTTCTGATGGAGCGACAGTGGTCGGAAAATCGCACAGACAAGGGCCCTTATATGTGCGTCATACTTTGCAATTTTAAACACCAATGTTTTTGTATTTAGCCTGGTGTTAACACAGTGTTTGTTATTTTTGTGTTTTGGTTATGTACTGGACAAAGCGTTCTTATTCGAGATACGTTGTACATTTGATATTTGTCAAAACATCAAACCCAGCACTGCTGCACCACCCTTGTCGTCCCTTGATAGTATATATATATATATAAGTCTATATATATATATATATATATATATTATCACCAATTAATGGAAATCCGGTTGTGGATTTCGTTTATATGGTTTTACATGGATAATATAAAATTTATGCACGGATAAATACATGTATTTAAGGTTTATAACATTTCAAAGCCAGTTTTTAGGTTTTAAAAAACCGTTCAGTTTACCATTAAAAATTGGCACACAAAAAATAAAAAAAATAAAAAAAATAAAAAAAATAAATAATTTATTCTTTTAACGCGCGGCATATCCCAAAGGTTCAGAGCGCCGCTGTGGAGCGCCTTAGGATGCTACAACGCAAGGAGTAAATCCAGAACCGACAAGAATGTGGAAAGAAGTCTATTACACAGATGCAGGAGGAAACCCAAAGTTCTCGGAGAAAACCTGCGGTACGGTGTGGATTAGGTTAGATCGGCAACCGGTTCACGTACGGCACTAGCTCCGCAAAGAATCGAACCCGGACCTATAGGTGAAAGCGAGTGCCCGCATGGACCACTCGCACTAGACGTACTCCCACAAAATCAAAACCCTTCATGATTATACTATATTTCACAATGAGTATAATGTGAGTTTACAGACATATTGTCACAAAACACGGGAATTGCGGGGAAAAACCTGTTTGACATGCCTGTTCCGGGGACCTGTTCGAATTCGAAGGTGTTTAAGATGTTCCCGGTGTTATTTAAAACTTGAATATTCATGTAAGAAATGTGTTAGTATAAATGCCATGTCGAATAACAGCGAAAGTAAATTTTGTAAAAGTAAAATATCTACGCTGATGTAGCAGAGTTTGGACCCATGTGTATGTGTTGTAGCATTTTTTATTACTCAGCAGTAATTTTTGTTTAGTATTTGAGTAAGAACCAGTATAATGGGTTTTGTAATTGGCCAAAATTAGAAATGAAATGCATTATGTATTTTGATTCCGGATTTAACTTAGTTATCAGAAATTAAGAACGGTGGTTTGGTAGCAATAGTTATATTTTTGTTTTGTAAAAAAGTTCTATAAATGCAAAGACAACCAAACATTAGCAGATCACCTTAAAATCATCAAACTAGATTGTATGTGATTTGTAAATTCGTCTCACTTCTTCATTCAAAGTTTTAGCACGATATTCATTCTGAGAGGTTGCATATTTATCCAGGAAAATCATTCGACTTTTATGGGCGTGGTTGAGGCCAGAATGGCCTTACCCGGGCCTTATAAGATCGGTTGCCATTCATAGGTTTAAATCAATTTATTAAAACCAGTAAAATATTGATGTAAATTTACATCAACGACGTCTGTTGTATATGGGTGTAGAGAGCGTGACCGGAGCGTGACTTAGTTGCAGCCTCTCAAGGCGAAAGTAAGTTATTGGATTTAGTAACAAAACACCAAAATATATGTCATACAAGCAAAGGCATTCGTCCACTTAATCTAACAATTCTTGTACCTTCTATACATATAGTGAGGGCAACCGTGATGATCATAAAAATACATTTACTGGATTAACTCAAAAGGAATCATGAAATTTAAATTAATTTCAAGTTAAATTATACCAAATTCTGAAGCTTTTATCTACAGTAACAGAACAAATGCGTGTACTCCACTAAATATCTTCGGCATTTTAAATTTCGGTACCTACACATCTTACCCTCGACAATATGCATGAAGTGAAACGAATAAAAAATCATACTATTATTTCAATACAAATTTTAATGATATGATACATGTAACATATATTCAATTAACATCTGACAGACATCATATAGACTGAAGAACAGAATAGTGCAATTTTCTAGGGACCATGCATGGTTTTAAACAGAGAATCAATGAATATAATATGTTTTATATACTTCATTAATATTTTTCTCATACTAAATTGAAATTTTTGTCTGTAAAAGCTTCTAAAGACTAAATGGTCAAGAGTGCCATGCCAAAGCATGGTATGTCTCGGCACTGCGTTAATCGCATAAAACCGAAAGTAGTACCGTAATTTACGGCTTTTCGAGGTACTCTTTTCGGGCGGATATAGTACAAGTTCCAAGCCTCCTCACCAAATAGTGAAACTATTTTGAATCATGTTATAGACTCTTATCCAATCAACAATATTAAATTTGATGGTGAAGCATATATAACAATTCCTATAATTTAACTGGTGGTTTGAAGTCTAACTGTGGTGGAATTTTGATTAAATCAATTTGAAACATATGCACCTTTAAGCAAATAATGTAATATAAATAATTGTGTATATAAATATGTTGTAATAATAAAAGAAATGGTACCAAAGTTAAACAATATTGCTGGTTTTGTTTTCTGTATTATGTGATCCAATACACTCAGCTCAATGCCGGTGTCATTAATCCCGGCGCCCTAATTGGTGTAGTGTGAGGGGGAGATGAACCCATTTTTGAAGAAATCGGAGCAATATAATTAAGATTTAACCTTTCGTGATGACCTTTGACATTTTACGATTTTTGTGTTATATCTCCATAACCATAAGTTGTAAGTAGTACAAACTATACCCTTTTTAATCCTTGTAACAAGACGAACACTTTGGTTACCTTTTTACAGCAGTCCAAGCGTTTTTCATTTTTGACCCCTGTATTATGAATTTTCCCCTGCTCCTGGATTCCGCACGCACTTTCACGAGGGGCACCCTCGCTAAATTTGTTCATTAACCTTAAGAGAAGACAAATCCACTGAGAAATGATGCTCTGCTCTCCACGGTCACGGAATTGTTCCAAAATGACCCAACTAATTGTAGCTCTGAAACAAGCCGTTTGATTAAGGCTTCATTTTCTTGTGCATTCGTTGACCCTTTGTTCCTACTTTTAGTTCCGAATTAAAAGGACAATATTCTCAATTTCACATAGACACTTTCGAACCTTTTTATTCCATATGCCTATACTAAATAAAAAAATTATAATTATGACCACAAAAAGGGTCTTTCACGCGTTTTTGGCGACAAAAGTGGTTAACATTTTAACCCCAATTTTAGGCGGTGCATAACGTAATACACAATAACGTAGTAAACATTTTTGACAATTTTTCACATCTCCCATTGACTAAGATCAGGGTTCGCCAGTTTCTTCCACAGGTGGAAAAAGCCGTGTTTTTTTCCGCGGTTTTTTCCACTTGGAAGAAACTGAAAAAGTCATTTTAAAATGTTCTATTTTAATGCCAATGACTTATATTCTTGGTTTTATATCATATAGTGAATGAAATATAATGAAATAATTTAAAATAACCATCAGGATCCCCTACCTACCCCGTGTAGTTGCATTATTGCATTGGTTTAAATTAATTAATTACAAAAAAAATAACGAAAGAAAATGTTTTAAGACACACTTTCACACCAGAGATGCCAAGTATATCAAGATGTTGACGGGAGACTCTTGTAAGACGTGAAACTTCTTCAATTGCTAGCAAATTTTATAGGCTCCCTGAAAAGAACCCCAGGTTCGGCCCCATTAAGCAATACAAAGTGGATCTATTATACACAACACCGTTTAAAACAAAAGAACATAACTGATTTATGCGGGGCTATCTTGATTGTTTAAAATTAAACAAAAGTGACCGGCATACCTATTTTAAAAAGTTTTTCCTATTTGTGAAACAAAAATTTGTTGAACAAAATTGTTATTATATACTTGAAAGGGATATAACATGCGTAAAACTTTAAAGGAATTGGAAAAAAAAAAAAAACGATTGTTGTCTGGTAAGGTATTATTAAAGTAGTTTTGATGATTTTGAGGTGCAAGCAAGAATTTGGTTGTGGTTTAGTTGTTCATTAATGCATTCTTTATTTCTTCCAATTTATTCGGTTTTGCCGGAAAGAAACTGGAGAAAACACCTTTTTTTACAGTTTTCATTCCATTCTTCCGGAAGACATAGGTTTCACCCGGAAGTTTTCCGAACCCTGAATAAGATGTATCTGATGAAAGTTTATAAATTTTGTGGTAGAAAAATGAGTGTCTATGGCCACTCTTGATAATATTTAAAATAGCTTGTTTGGTTGCGGGGGAAATGTGGATAACGTAATGCACATCTTAAAAAAGGGTCGCATTTTTTTAAAAAAAGTTAACCATGTCTTAGACTTATAATAGTTATTGTGAGCAAAGAAAGAAAACACTATTTCAAACTGCCACACACATTATGTTTATCTGAAATAAGATGAACAATCAATATCTTAGTAGAAGTTTTACCAAACGTAGCAAAGATTTGTGAAGGATTAACGTCATAAACAAGGTTTTCACGGACATATGTTTGTAATCAAAAATATAAAAATAAATGAGGGGAATACAAGGAACATAAATCTTACATTAATTTCTATACATGTTGGCAACAAGAAACATTGATATTCGGAAGCATTCAAGCTGCAGAGTATCCGGGGGTCACTGGTATTCAAAGGTGGATATGAGGAGTGAATATGGACTTCCCAAAATGCACCCTAAACAAAGTATTTCCCCGACTAAAAAAAATACCCTAAACAAGGATTTTTGTCTGTTTTGCTACACAAAAGCAAGTATTTTGTGTAAGTTTTGCCACCCGAAACAAGTAAGCAATGGCATTGTGTCGTTAATATACCTTTTATCTGCTTTGTTTACAATATTTTTGATCTCTGCTTAATTTGAGGATTACACGCTACATCACAATCAGGGTTTAGAAAAAACTTACTTTTCCGCATTTTGCTGTTTTGACACCTAATCACTGTTCGCCCGTACATTGCTTGTTGAAAAAAGACACCCTTTTACGCGTTTTTCTGTTCACGAATCATATCCCCTTTGAATACAATCAAAAGTCCCCCCCGGGGCTAAGTATTTTTTCATTTTTTATTAATTGGATGTTGTGTTTAGACATCAAATTTTCTCAAATTTTGCGATGTTTGAAGGCAATATCTATAGAAAAGAAGAAAAAACAGAAGCATGGCAAACTGCCCAAATGGAGCTCAACGGCTCCTATAAAATATTACCGTTTGTTCCAATAAGAATTGTTTAAAAGCCTTATTAACCAAAGAACCACAAACTATATGGAAATGCGCCCTTTTCATGAAAAATCTACCATTAGTCCAGATGTGGCCTGGAAATTTAACATAAAATAGTATTTTGCAGCCTCAAATTACAGTCAATACAGTGTACGTGCATGCGTTATGCCAGCGGTTTGCGTAATACGCCTGGTCGTAGTGTGTTGCGAGTACGCACACAAACTTGGCAACCACTAACTCGGTACAGTAGTTGATGGCGCTGAAAGCCCCTTAGAAACAAATGTCAATCCAACTGAATTATGATATTTGAGTTTGGATCCGGGAGTTGATTCAAATACGGGACCATCGTATAATGGCAGCTTATCCAGGCGAAGGCAACCGTATGTCAAATTATGACTCCAACGACCGGTCACCCGAAAGAGCAAAACTGTTATGGAATTGAATTGATTGGGGAAGTCAGCCCTGAAGTTGCTGAAATTGATTCATGATTTCAGCAACAACTGTGCTAAAAGTTTGGAGACTTAAAAGATTGAATTGTAGACACCGCCAATAAAGCGACGAATTCAATTCAAGAACCATGGCCGTAATAAAATGCGTGTTTACTATGGTAACACTGGCCGAAAACACTATATTCATTAGCATTTCCAAACTGGCAAAACATCTTTTCAATCGGTTTTGAAATGGCCGAGTCGAGTTATGAGCCACTTAAGGGGGGGGGGGGGGGGGCACAGTACAAAATATTAATGGTCTGCCTACAAAACATGTGCTTTTATTGGCTCTGGTGTATCCGTCATATCTTTGCCCCTGAAGTAAAGAGCCGCGTCGTACCTATAGAGCAATGAAATTTACAAGAAAAGAATTTTGAATTCATGGTCTTTAATTAAGTATGGCCTATTAGGAAGTGGACGATTCGCCGGACTTGTCTGGCGAATTACTGTTGTGAAATCTATTTACGGGACAAACTTATGACTGGGCGCTATTTGCAAAGTTTTTCCCGGCTTCCTTCGCTTGCGGTTTTTCACTAACGCCTCCAAGAAAGTGAATATCTTAGCTGTGCGATTATTTGGGTTGGTACATTTGTGACCCCAACTTTTCTGAACCCAGTTTGCTCAGGGAAGTCAGCAGGCCTGACGGAATGAAGTGCAACGTGATGCTGTACTTTATTCCGTAAAAGGCTGCTGAATTCTGAGCAACACTGGGTGCAGAAAAAATGGGATGCAGTATCCCAGTCGCCGATTGTGAAGTATGGAGATGACTGGAAATATATAATTTAGGCACGATAAAGTTGGAGCATGAAATGATCAACCGTCCGGGGAATAGACTGCGGTATTATTCCCAGACTAGTCCGGCGAATAACGCACTTTGCGGTATTATTCGCAGGAATAGTCCGGAGAATAGCGTTTGCCATCTTTTTAAGTTTACCTAGGTCGACAATGTCAGTTTTTGCAATTTGAAATTTACATTCTTGTTTTTTCTTAACGACTGCTACACATGCAGAATCGGCATTTCAAGGCGATCCAAAACGTGTTCTCATCCATTTTTAATTATATAAGTTTAATATGAAAGAATGCGCACTTAAATGATACGAAAAGCATATCTCTAGGATAAATATTCGCCAAAAACTACACAAATTAGGGTTAGGTTTTTAGAGACTTCGAACTGAAGCGGAAATATTTTGCATCACACTAGGTATACAACACTGCTGTCCACAAAGTTGGAATAAAATATTTCTTATACCACTTTTTATGGAATGATTCTTACAATGTGAGTTATGATATCAAGGGTGTATATGGCCATACTACTTGATTGTTCAGTCTCTTCCGCCCGGCTCTTCCGAACCCGTTCCGAAAATCACCATGAACTTAGTCTACAATTAACCCTTTACGAAATGTGTCCTTAACCGGAAAGGAAAAGGGGGTTTTTAAACAGCAGATTTAAGGATTTTGTTACAATTTTTTTACATCAGTCAGTTTTACATACAACACATTTTGGGCGATTTCATGCATCGAAATGTTCAATACTGTTTTAAATGTCAGTCACTAATATCGAGTATGGTCACCCCTGGCATGAATCAGTGCGTCAAGACGTCGCGGCATACTATGAATATGATGTCAATAGGCAGAGCATCCCGCTCATCGGTCAGAGCCTGAGCTAACTCCTGTAGAGTTTGAGGAAGATTGTCCCTGTCATTGATGCATGGCTCGGCCTAGACATCAACAACAACAACAGACATCAACAACAGTGGACAAAGTGATACGTATGTGTCTTCCTGCCTTAGGGCAGGCGACACAAAAAGGGCAAGTAACTCGCTATAGGCCTGTGCGTTTAGGGGTCTGTTACATCCAAGGTATTCCGTATTCCAAGGTAAAAAGTCTACGTTACCTAGGTGCACACCTTGTAACTATACACTATATGGAAAGATAAACTACCGCGGGTAATAATCAGCTAAAGGGACCAACTTTAATCAGTTCTGCGAACCTCTCCCTGAGTTACACCCACCGATTTAAATAAAAGTTTCTGTGGTTACACCCCATCCCACGACTTCTTAAAACAGAGTCTTTGACAAAGACTATACTCTAAACCAATTATTTACTACTTCAAGTTCTTTATTTATCAAGTTTACTACCGTTCTTTGCATTAGAATACAATAAAGTGCTATCATAATCGAATACTATATATTCTACTATGTAATAGGCCTATAAGTGTCAGTGAAATAACAAAGGACCTAGGATAAACCCCCTGAGGTACTTCACATTTAATATTTTTAAGGGTGGACTTTTGTGAATTACAGAACACGTATTGTTTTTCTATGTTATTTAAGCAGCTTTTAAACCTGTGGAAGGTAATCCCTTTAAAACCATGCTAATGTTCAAGCTTATAGAGTATGTTCTGATCTACAGTGTCAAAAGCCTTTGGCAAGTCCAAAAATACACCCATAATAGTCTAATTTTGTTCAACGGAATGACTAATATTATCTAAAAGTTATATCGCGATATAGGTAGAATGGTTTTGTCGAAACCCAAACTGTTTTAGGAAGAGGATATTGTTTTGTTAATCTTTCAAATACTAATCTTTGGAGGATATTGGAAAATATATCAGTATATTTTTTTATATGCACTACTTTTGCAACTTTAAAACTTTCAGGGATCTCCTTGATTATTCTTTCAACAATAAAATTCCCGATGCATGTCCAGGGCTATTGTTCTTGTTAAATTTATTCAATATATACTACTAGTATCTTAATAATATGGTTTATACAATTGGGGTCATATGCACTTTTGGAAGGGGATCATTTAGATAAAGTAGTTTTTACCAGCGTGAAAAACTTTTGAAGCTAGTTTTGGACCTATATTGGTCATCTATTGAATGATGACAAATCCCCGGCATCGTTTTGAGGGGTCCTCTCCCTAGTTATGAGGTTTATCACTCATAAGGTTCGTTAGTAATTATCAGAAAAAGGGGTCGCTAGTCATAAAAAAAGGTTCACTATAGTCATTAAGGGTTAGGGTTTAGGGTTTGGGATAGGCTTAGGGTTTAGGTTTAGGTTATGGTTAAGGGTTATGGTTATGGTTAAATTTAGATATATGACTAGCAAACTCTTTTTGTCTCGCCTGAACTTAGTAATCACTTTTCTGTCTGTCTGTCTGTCTGTCCGTCCGTGTTAACTGCTTGTGTACGATTTATCTGGAGTTGCGTAAGGGTTACGATGAAGAAGCGGGTTGATGAGTTCTCGACCGGATTATATTTGGGCGTAAAATATGCTAATTAAAGGGATTAGCAGCGATATTGCGAGAGAATAGAAAAATGCGGAAATGCAATTTTTAAAACTTATAATTCAGGGTTAAGTGTGTACAATTCCATATAATGTAGAAACTAACAACAGCGACGGCGTCTCAAAATTTACACTATTTAGCTAATTGTGGTTTACACTTTACAATGGTACAGAATAAACAAAGATCAATAATATTTGAGTTTGAGGTCAAACTGTATTGATCATGGTGCACAATATAGATGAGGTGACACCAATGTTTACAAACACAAGTTAGCACCTGGTCTGCTGACATGTTAGAGGTGCGAAGAATATCCCCATACAGTTACAGCATTCAATAACCTTATCACGCCTGATTGAGCGCGAATTTTAAAAGCACAAGCCCTGCAGGTGCTCACGCATACTACCGGGCAGTGCTTTGTTTGTTACCTGGCGTTGACGTCACATGTCAACTCATCTATAGCGCTTTAAATCTGGGATATTCACCGGGAAAGGCTTTCTTGATCTCAAGTCGGAATTTTGACACGCGTGCACGTATAGAAATTACAGAATCAGATAAAAGGTACTGCCGTGTCTTTAATAAACGGATCTCAAGCCAACCACTTAAAGGTTATATTCGCGTATCCATGCCAGTAACAAAAATACAAAAATATGAATTTTGATGATTTTTTCGATGTTTCGGATTAACAAATCGCTGCTTATCCCTTTAAGTATCTAATTTGCATAATTTACGAAAAGTTTCCTGCAAAGCTTGTGTACAAGTTTGCTGGAGTTCCGTGAGGCGTATAATGATGTAACTTGGTGAAAGGAAGCAGGTTGAAGAGTTCTCGACCTGATTAGATTTTGGGCGTATTTCGGGCAAATTAAGTATGCAAATTGAGCTAATTAAACATGCTTAATGCGTATCTCTGAAACGTACATCGGATAGGCAAATTCCTTAGCTTACATGAAAGACTTACTGTGCCCCTACGTCTTGTGTGAATCATTGGGTCAAAGTCGCATTTTGGGCCTAAATACTAATTAGGTGTCTAATTACAAGCATAATTTCACGAAAAAAAGCCTAGTGTTACAAGTTATATTAGTCCATCAGGTGTATAATGGAATGTACTTGGTGAAAAGGAAGCGTGGTGGAAGGAGTTCTTGACCTGATTAGATTTTGGGCATATTTTTGGGCAAATTGGTATGCAAATGAGCTAATTAGATATGCAAAAATTCAGCAATAAGTGCTATAATTTTTGTCATGTGTGCCAATTAAGGGGCATTTTTGATGCAATTGAATCTAATTAAATATGCGTAATGCTCGCTAAACAGTTACAATGGATTGCAAATTCCTGTCCTGAATAGACGGGTGGGGTGTTGGGATTGGGTGTGGAGGGGATGGAGGGGATGGGTGTGGGGAGAGATGGGGTGTGGGCGAGGGGGAGGGTTGTTGGCGAGGGTCTGAGGTGTTTTGGGGAGGGGCAGGGGAGGGATTTTGTTGTGGGTCAGGGGTGTTTGGGGAGGAAATGGGTGTTGGTGGTGGTGGGTGTTGTGGAGGATTGGTATTGGAGAGGGGTGGGGTGCGGGGGAGGGTGGTTGTGTTGGGGAGAGGGGTGGTTGTTGGGAAGATGTTTTGGGGAGGGAGTGGGGGTTTGGGGATAGGATGTTGGGGGAGTGGGTGAGGGTGAAAGGACTTGGTTGCCAGTCTATATAATCCTTGGTCTGGCCAACTAAAGCTAACGAAGTATGATAATACAATGATTATTATTTTAACCTTTAGCGTTAGAAGAAGGTTCGCGCCAATCATCTTGCGATCAAGGGAGACGGATCAGAGCGTGTCCTGGCACGCAGATCAGAAGCGACCAACAAGGACAACGCCCACTATAATTACGTATTTCACAACAACAAACAGGTGTGTGACCGAATACATGTTAAGCGGTTAGTGGCAGCTGCCATTTTCTGCTAGCTTTTTGTATTTTGCCGATTGTTTGTACAGGGCGAGTAAAAATACTTGATCCTGATTGTATTCGCGCAGTTTGAATTTTTAAGTACACATCATAATCTAACTATTCGTACATCGTAATTCCTATTCCATTATCTTTAACTGCTAGCAAAGATAACTCCAATCGGTTCAGTAGAAAAAAAAAAAAAAAAAAAAAAAGGCCCGAGCTAGAGGTTTTTGAACCGTAGTCAGCTTTTCCCCTATCCACGGATCCTTTGAATCACAGCAGCCAACTAAGTATATGACTCCCCAAAATGATGATAAGGTATGTCCTATGTTTCAAGATTGGTTTATTAGTGGTCTACAATTATAGACAACACGAACCCTCAAACTAAGGTTGTCACTCGATTGCTGTTCCGTCTATGGTCTGGATTCATTCACTCATCCAAAACGATACCATGTGATCGAAGTAATTGATTTTTTTTATGAGGGATAAGGGCGTAAAACGTTAAGCGGGCACATGAAATTCTAGAAAGTATCGCTCATTTGCATGCTATAATATGGCTTACCTCAGCAACCCACGCAAATGGGGTGCTAAGTCAGACCTGATTGTAACAGTGGGAGGGCGAGTTGGTGTAGCGGCGAGGTCCTCACATTCACCATGCGGCCGTGTTCGAACAATTCCGGTCGAGCCAGTGTCGTATGTTAATTTGGTTGCCGATCCGTCCTCGCAGGTTTTCTTTCCGACAACTTCGGTTTCCTCCTGCATCTAAAATTGGACTTGTTCCCATAAATCTTTCCCCGCTGCTCTGGAGGCGTCCCTTGAATTTAACGTATATATAGCAATATTGGGTTTCTGCCTGGCGATTTGCCCGAATGAAATAAATGACCTAAATATCATTCGCACATGCTTTGGATAAAAAATTTGAGTCCATTTAAAGGTACACGAGGAGATTTTTTTGAGGATACAAATGTACTCTCAAATGGCACTTGATCGGATGTCGACCACCTACCGAGAACGTTTCGAAGGTTTATTGAACAAACAGTACAACCCCCAAGAAAAAACCGCAAACCTTGTTTGAACTGCCTGACTATATAATGGTACCCATAGAACAACCGTGCTTGCGGTTCTGTCGTGCACGACCTGAAAGTACTAAATCATCATCTTATTACATAAAGACGGCGTATTCGGCTTTATTTCACTTCAGGTGTGTCTAATACATTGGAAGCGTCCCAAATATTGACAAAAACCCGCGGTTCGAAAAAAATTTGGGGCGCTTCTTTCTGGAAAATCGCCTCATGTCTCTTTAAGCATTGACATCATATGTACGTAGAGTTAAACGAATGAGTTTCGCGAGAACGGACCCAAGGTTGTCAGTAGTGACCTCATGTGTTAGTCCAATAATTTTATAACTTGACCTAAAACAAAATTGCAAAAGAAAACAATGTTGGTTGTGTTAAAGATATGTGAAATTGTCCACAAATAATATATTAAAAAGTTACCAAAAGCAACCTATGGACAGTAGAAATATGGGGTAAAAGATTGTACAGGGGTGCCAATTATTGTTTACTTGATTCAAAAGACGATTCTGTTCAAAATGATTTTAAATTGTTCATTTGATCAAACTCAATCCGTAATGTAGAGAGATTCTTGCCGTGACGTTGTATATGAGAATCACAGAGTTTTACGACTGCAAAACCAGTATGTTTTCGGCTCCATTAGACAATTTGACACCATCTCTAAAACGAACGGGTGTAGCGGAAATTTCCCCCCTTCCTTATGAACTATTTGACTTAAACTATTGAACTACAACCTGCAGACAGGGGAACTACACCTTTTTTGAATTCCTGAAAGGTGATGAACATGTTGATATACTTTTCGAAACTTTTCAACCCTTTTCAAATTTGACCCTAACCCTACCCCCAGGAATACATGTACATCCACTCCTTCGATTCTGGTAAACCTTTGATATATTGTTCTTAATGATTTTCTCAATACAATTCTGGAGAAAATTATTCATTTGCAATTAGTTTTGGGTTAAGGCATCGTTTGTCATAATTTGCCTAGTCTATGTTGATGAGCTTTTAATGTAAGCACTATCAAATAGCCTTACAATTAATTACCCAAATTTCCTTGACTTGCAGTTTTTGTACAAAACATTTTCCCTTTGACCCAAAGAAAAATGAGTTTCGACAACATTGGTCGTAAAATATTATGTTTGTGATTACATAACTTTTCCTGAACAATGTTTTGAAACGTTGGAATCTTAATACCACAAATTGTGTTCAAAATCACCGACACCTTGGTAGTATGCATAACAAAACATGGCGGTGCAATACTATTTTCAAGGTGTATGTATTTGGTTTTATGTTGGCATACCCAATTGGGTAAGCTTGTCCCCAACCTCTAGGGTAACGATGTAGGTACTACTACATGTATTTTCATTTTCAGCACAACCCATCATCAACATACGACCGTCTGTTTCATATTAAAACGGGCTACCAAAGTAAATTACACCGTGATGATAGGGAACACACTGTTGGCCTTGATGTCCATGGAGAGGTGAGTATTATCATAACACCGTAACTATAATAATAATAATGGAGATTTATAAAGCGCCAGACTCCGGTCCGAAGGTCGCTCACTGCGCTGTTGCCTAATTATCATTACGCTGCCACCAGGAAATCGGCACAATCATTTTTTCGCCTATCAGAAAGGTTTTGTCATAAATCCATATGATTGGTTAGTGGATCAAATAGTGTTCTCTCCAGAAATCACTGAGACAGCTAAGAGACCAGATTTCACCATCTTTTCTACCAAAACAAAGACAGTGATCATCATAGAAGAACTAACGGTCCCTATGGAGGAGAACCTATCCAATGCATATGCAAGAAAGAAGTGCAAAACCAAGATCTATAGTGGCTGACTGTGAAAGCAGAGGATGGTCTACATACTACGTTCCAATAGTAGGAAGCAGAGGTTTCTGCAATACATCAGTCAACAAATGCCTGGCATCCTTGGGCATTCCTAAAGGAAAGAGAAAGGCTATAACCGATACAGCACACAAAATTGCACTCAGAGCGAGCTGTCATCTTGCTCAGCAGAAGCTCAAAGGCATTTAGACAGATGGAGCTACAAGCAACTCCAGCAATATGCTCTGAGGGATGTGGAATGGTTGAGCGCTCACAAAACCAGGTTTAACCCGCCAAAGTCTGGTCCAAAGCCCAGAGACCCCAGAACACACTAATCTAGACAAAGAGATACTGCATAAGGTGAATTTTCCCTACTAAGTCACCTTCACAGAGGGAGATATACCAGGAGTGCTCCGAAGGTGACAGCGCTGGTGTTCTACCAATGAACTATTTCCCGGTGGTCTGTCAGTGTGTCTATCTGATCGCGTATATTTTCTCGGAGACCGAGAGTCGCACGTTCCTGAAACTTGGTGGGTGGGTGCCTCTTGACCGTCCGAAGACCGGGTTTGCATTGGTTAGTGGATCAAAGGTCATCATCCTCTTTTTTTTTCATCCAATTTGATGCACCCTAACCGGAGATATTGTCAATTGAACACAAAGGATAAAATACCACTTGGGCCAGTTTCACCTGAAGGTTCAAGAAACTAAAGGTATAAGGTGTGTAGCATCTTGTGGGATTAAACTGTTTTCAAACAAAAGGGTATTGCAGAGATCAGATTATCATGCACTGAACTAATCATTATATTATTTTTCAATAAATTATGTTGTGGGGGAAATGAGAGGACTCAGCGGGACAATAATCATAGAATTCATGTAAATTTTACTACTAAAAATAAGGGGACAACCGCAAGTCTCTGTTTATGGGGGACAAATGTGTGGACGATGCTCTAATGGAGAGGGCTAATTTCCCCTCCCCCATGCTCCACTACCTCCAAGATGCCAGGGAGAAACAAAATGAAGAAACCAGTGTTGAACAAAGAACAATAAAGGAAAGGATGGTTGGTGTTCAAAGGCCTCAGTTTGCTTTCAACGAGTGTATTTTTATGGTTCGTCATTTGGCTGAAACCTGGAGTAAAGCCGAGACAACAAGACTGTTTGGAATTGGATTTTCCCATGTTACATTATTTTATTGGCGATTGTGGCATTATAAACTTATAAATTGTGTTATATCACACGAAGCAGCACTTTATACCTTTTTTAATTTTAATTTCCAATAAAGAATGTCTTGAAGTTGATTTTCAATGGCAACTCTGTTGATATCGGGATAGCCAAAACTGGCCGAACGGGTTTTTCAAGTGTCTCAGACAATTGGCCATAACTCTTGAACCAGACCCCAAAATTACACCAACTAAAATTTCACGGAAGCTGGAACATTCATAAAAAGAGTCAGTTACATTCCAGGTGAGAAGAACTTAAGATTTTGACACAAAAAATCAATCTTTGATTGTATATTTTTTTTTTGAGACACATCCATAGTAAGAGTTTTCAATGGAAAACAGAAATGGAATGTACATGAAGGACTTCATGGAACAATTTAACCTTGTTGTCACTAATACCAAATTCCAAAATCAAGCAGGTAGACTGTGGACACACCGCCGCCAAATGGAGAACTTGTCCAACTGGACTATATTCTGGTCAGAAAGAAGTCACAGCCGTTGGTGTACATAGACGGTTCAGCCACTTATATCAGTATTGACAGAAAACGATAATTAAGTCGAAGCCATGCAATTAATATGTCTTAACACTTAAGTGCCCATAGAGCAAGAGCAGAATATCATAGGGTCCTTGTTTAGGATGTCCGACTACATCTAAGGTTTGACACCTTTACCAGTTAGTATGGACCCTCTACATTAATGCAAGGTAGTAAGTGGTCTCAAATTGTGGTGTCACTTTTTCAATAGGGGTCAATTTAAGGTTACACAGGGGTCAAACTTTTAAATTACACCAAACATGTTGAAACATCTTTCATATTGTCCATCTAGTCATAAGGATTCCAAAAATGTATAGTTTGTACCACCTACGACTATTGGTTTTGGAGCTATAGCGTAAAAATGACTAAAACGGTAAAAAAGGTCAAACCCCATTTGTACAGGGGTCAACATTTAAAGTCACTCTGGTTATATTTTAAATACTTGCAAATTATTGCCTAAGGAATGGGGACTCCCCAAAAGTATAGTTTTGATTATGTTAAATGTTTACTTACCGAGATAAAGGTCAAAGAAGGTCAATGCCAATTGGATTATAGTACCCATGACCTATTTTATCACATAACATGATAACTATGCATTGCAGATGCTGCAAACTATTCCTTATTTTGACACATATAAGCTAGATGAACAATTTGTTTCATTTTTTACCAAAATTGAAGCAATTTCTGATTTCGACCCCTGTACAAATGGAAATTGACCTTTTTTTGCACCTTTAGCCATTTTACCCAATAACTCTAAAACCAATGGTCATAGGTGGTACAAACTATACATTTTTGGAATCCTTATGACTAGACGGACGATATGGCATACATTTGAACACGATTGGAGTAATTTAAACGTTTGACCCCTGTGTAAACTTAAATTGACCCCTATTGAAAAGGTGACACCACAATTTAAGACCACTAACTACCTTGCATTGATATAGCGGGTCCATACTAACTACCAAAGGTGTCAAAGCTGAGATGTAGTGGGACATGAACGATGATGTTTGACCCAAGTCCTTGCTCCCGCTCTACCAAGGGAGGGGGTCCATAGTACCCAACATTGATTTTTTGCGATTTCTCGGTTACGCAATCAAATTTTTCAAGGAGTTTTTTGCTAATTGTCTGATTTATGAATACGCT
>JAMKCH010004065.1:0-35439 GCA_023653785.1 Ophioderma brevispina
GCAGGTAGGTAATATTTCTACCCATGCAGGTTCGGCCAGTCGTATCAAATCGAATATAGTAACGAGAAAACAAATTGAAAATGCCTTATTCATATTGTTCATTTCTGTTAACTTATCAGAGCTCTGAAGAGCTCACAAGTGTCACACTACACTTACGGCAAAAAAAATTAAAGTGCTACACGTCCACATATGTCGATTGATTTCATGACACTTAGATACAATACAACTGGTTAGTGTCCCACTGTTGGTGACTTTGGAACTATGTGACCTTAAAATGGTCAGAATTAAAAATTGCTTGGTGTATCCACATATGTCAATCGATTTATGACACTTAGATAAAATGCCTTGGGTAGTGTCCTACATGTTGGTGACTACATGTGAGCCTTAAAATGTCGAATTATAAAATTGCTTGGTGTATCCCCATATGTCGATCGATTTATAGACACTTAGGTAAAAGGCCCCAGGGAAGTGCCACACATGTTGGTGACCTCATGGACCCTTGGTGACTCGTGGGCCTTAATGGTCAGAATTAAACATTGCTGGTGTATCCACATATTGATCGATTTTCATGACATTAGATACAAAGGCCACTGGGTGTGTCTCACATGTTGACCTTCATGTGACCTTGGTGGGCACCTTAAAATGTCAGAATATAATTATAAAAAAAATTGGTGTATCCACATATTATGTCGATCGATTTTCATGACACTTAGATTACAACACCTTGGTAGTGTCCAAAAAATGTTGATGACTCAGGTGACCTTTGTGACCTAAAATGGTCAGCCTTATACATCAGTGTTCAAGTTTTTTTTTATTCGCCCTGTATATGAGTACATTTGTACCTTAACAAGACAACCATCAAATCAAACCACTACCTCCACTCAACTCAACACACTTTTCTTATGGAAGCTTAGGCACCATTGGTGCTATTGTTTAGGAAAGTCATTAAGAAATTTCAAATGCGCATTATCAAAACCCCATGCATCTTCATAAAAAATACAAATATATGCCAAAATATCCAAAAAACAAAAATGGCCATGAGAAATAACGAGCCGGTGTAACAACGTAGTACTCTGAGATGGTGCAAAAGCACTGTGTGTAACACTATCCATCTATGCGGTAAAATAACAGAATCCTAGCCAGACGAGTGTACGTCTAGTTGGTAGGAAATCCATGTCTTACTCGGTGGTAGCTGATTGGAATACCAGAAGAAATTGGCAGTGTATGTGGTTCAATTGAAATTCTGTGGATTTCCCACCTCCCTGTGTGAAATATAAGAACATCATGTATCCCTTGATATACAGCTTTTAAATTATGAATGGTTTAAACCCCTAACCCCCCCCCCCAAATATACAACTTCTCAGGAAAACAAATGGTTGTGGGTAGCCGATGGGACTTTTGAAGGGACAGTCAGTAAAAGTAGGTGATAACCAATTGAGTTCAGACATAAATGTAAACTATAGCATAGTGTCTTTTGATACAAGTGATGAGAAGAGATTTCACAACATAATAGTGGCATGTGACCCTTTAGTGGAAATGTTCCAATGTTTTTCCTGTGATAGGTCTACATGCCTACCACCTGTGCTTATTCTCTTCATTGCTGCCATTGTTAAGTATCAATATCATCAAATAATCTGGAATCAGGGTGTGGAAAAATTTCCAATATTCATTTGATACAGGAAATTGTAAGGGTCATAGAAGTGTCAGCCTAACCCGAATATTTATTGTTATAACACGCTCTGTCCAACTCACTCGCCAAAAATAGGATCGCAAACGTGCTGGAATTATTTCTTTCTAAAGGCTTTGCAAGATTAAATTTCAAATTATTTTAGAAGCGGTGATCTTTGCAAAAGTAATGGCTATCATTTAAAAGCTTCTTTCAATCCTACTCCATTTGTGATGCATTGATATATTAAATATAACTTTCAAATGTTAGAATGCTGCATGATTATGTTCCCTGTTCTTGCCACTCCTTAAATCAGTTTCAAGGTTTACATATATATGCCGTATGTAATATAGTTTGAAATATGGTAATAACTTAAATCTAGTTTACACTAGTTTGGGCGTGAAACAAAAAATAGAAAATTAGAATCATGGTAGAACATGGAATTCATCGCTTTAGAAAACAGGAAACTTGCCACACTAGAATTGATTAAAATTTGTGTAAGGGTCACTTGAGCTCAGTGCTTAAGACATGGTTTCAGATTTGACCTAGATTTTAGTGCCAAAAGTGTAAAAATGTGAAGGTGCTATAACAATGAAACAAAACATGTTTTCTAGGTTAAAATTTGGTGTAGAATCCAAATCTGAAGTCAAAAATGCAAAATGTTGGATGCGTTCCGAGATATCGCATTTTGGGGTATTGCGCAATGCCTAGCCCCATAGAAACCTATGGTATTTTGCTGAAAATTGCATCTTGCTTTGAAAAAAAAAATTTTCTCAAATATTTTGCAGTTTTACAAAAATGTAATACTATATTCTTGTGGGAATATGTTTTGGGCATAATCGATTAACTTTAAAACAATGTCGCCCTTTTCGTATTTTTTTCGTGGGTTCTCGAAACGCTCAATTTTAGGTAAAATTGGATTCCGCAAATTGAAAAAAAAAAATTTTCTCAAATTTTAGACAGGGTGAAAAAAGTTAATGCCATAACTATGTAGGGACTTGCTTTGGGCATAATCGATTAAATTTTCAAGCCTATAGCTCTTTTAGTTTTCTCATACTTCCAATTTTATTGAACAGCAGTATTTTTTTCGCGCACTGGAAAAATGAAGGGGTAGGGGAAACATTTTTGTATTTTTGGAATTATTCCTATACCTGAAATGAACCAAGTAAGGTATCAATTTGAAGCTCATGAAATTCTGCATAAATTGACAGGTAAATCATCACTGTAGACCCTTCCTTTCCAGAGATGTGATTGTGCAAAGCAAAATTTTTGTTCGAAAGTGCTCAATTTTTGAATGTAGTTTGTCCACGGGACATGTCAAAATTGAATGGTTCTGTGTGACCCAAAATTTGAATAATTTTTTAAAACCAAATAATTGAATCCATAATAGTACCTTGAACTGATATATTAACATTATCAAGGGTCATAGATATGTATATTTTAGACTCTGCAAAGTATTCAAAGTTGGTAGGTGAAAATTTTGGTCACCCGAAACGTGTGATTTTCGGACAAAAATCGCCACAAATCAATATTTTTGAGCAAAACGGTGTATGATAAAGGTTTTTGATTAAAAATTCATAATCTAGGAACAATTTACCCTAGAAAAGACATCTTAAAAATTAAAACATGGTGATTTTTGCTCTGATTGGATTTTTTCGCACTTTGGCACTAAAACCTCAGTCAATTCTGAAACCATGTCTTAAAACATGTAGGTCATTTTGTGTGTCTGCTTGTAGATCTCACCCCCGTAGGCAATTACTGGGTAGTAGGTGGGTGTGGCGTGTGGGTGTGTGTGTATGTATGGGTGTATATGTGTGGGTCATGTTTCAGCCATCTGATTTGGTGTTGTGTGTGGTATACACATTGACTAATTAACATTCATTATTAGTTCATTGATAAGCATGTTGATCCTTATTATTTTGACCTGAGCATTTTGGTTGTATGTGATTTGCAAACTGCGATGGCAGATGATGCATGCATTCTGGGAACACTGTAATTTTTTGCAGATGGGCTAAATGTATTGGCCCTGCTGATGCGGTGAGGACTTCCATGTGCAGTGTGTGTGTGTGTGGTGCGTACTGTGCATGTGAGAAAAAAAATGGTAGCCTTCACAGTTTAAGCAGGCTCTTAGCATAAAGTGTGAATTCCAATTCAAATCAACTTAATTGAGATCAAGACACTTAAGGGTAGTGTCAACCCTAGTGCTTTTGTTTAACCGAAATTTCGGATTTTTGCACCATTTTAAAAACATCAACCGTGTTTATCGTTACCAACAAAGTTTTTCCACTGCAGACAATCCTGAACGGTATTTTTTTGCCGATTTGAAACAACTATTTGACCATTTTAAAGTCACAAAAACCGCATGGTCTTAACGGCGGGAATTTAAGCACATTTTACGCCGTCAGTCGCAAGGCGCAGCATCACGTCGCGCGGTAAATTTTTACTGCGTGCGCGTGTTTAATGTACTTTAGCGCGAACGCATCTTGGAAAAACGAAAAATAATATTTGAAAATGTAAACAAAGCGCTAATTTAGACCAGATGAAATTTCAATTTCTTCTGATTTCTGGAGTTAGAGACAAAGGTTGTTTGATTCAATAGTGCATAAAGATGTATTTCCATCACTTGCACAACATAGTCAATTTTGAAGTTCAAAGATAAAGTTATTTGAGAAAGAGACAGCTTGAAATGGCGTGAAAAGTCCTTTTTTTACTAAAACACGGGATTTTCTCAATTGTTCAATTTTCGCAAAATTTGGCAAATTTTCAGACAAGATAACTCCAACAATACCGAAGGAAAGTAAGGTAGCTTTCTACGATAACAGTCAGTTTCTCTAGGGAGGTTTCTCAATTTTGCATTTTTTTTTTTTTTTTAAATATAACATCAAATAGTGAAAATGTGGAAAATGTGGAAAGAAAGGTAAAAATCACACTTTGTGACATTTTCCCTTATATTTCGAAAAGTCAACTCTATTTAAGAAAATGAAAAAAACCGTCACTAGACAAATTGGTCTTGTTTCTAAAAATTAACATAAAGAAATCAGAAAATTCAAATTGTTTTTGTTCTGTGTATGAAAAATTTGGGGCAAATCATGTTTTTTTAGTATTTTTCTCCAAAAACGGAATGTTTACATTAATTGATGCCACCACCGGGTTCATCATCCAATTTTTTTCTAGAAATGGTATACTTGTACACACAATAATCAAAGATTTGCAAAGTTACCCAAACAAGATAGATACGCAGAATCTCAGGGGTGACACTGTCCTTAAGTAAAATTATGTTGATGCAGCTGGATATTGATTATTTAGGTCCAAGCAGTTTTAGCCAAAGAGTTTCTATATAGGATAGAGAGGTAAAAGTTACGTAATCTTTAGGAAATTCATCGTATCGCATGTTTTGCGACCACAAAGAAAAATAGAGTACCAACAATAGAAAGCAAGGCTGCCTCCGCTTCTTTCCACATACTGTGGGTGCCGCTTTGCATATACATCATCGGTAGTGATACAAATGGATGTATTGTTGAGGTGGCCAGGGTGAAGAATAGGGCACTGGATCATTGTGCTCAGATTACTCTTTTTTCTCATAATGCAAGCGCCGCTTAGGTGAAAAGATGTATTCATTGAGGCGGTTTATTTAAAGCAAGACGACTGAAGTGTCATTTCATTCGTTTTGTGGCTATGGGTAGGACAAAATTTAACCACCAATAGAACCCCAACATCCACAACTGATATTTTGCCAGATTGTTTGTATCCAATTACATTATGTGGGTTATACAAGCACCCAAAACTAATAATTAGTCCGTGCAATATTCAAAATGTCATCGCCCAGAACAGGGACGCTGGTTTTGGTTTTAGACTTGCCAAAGTCTATCTTCAATTGAAACTTACTGGTGATTGCTCATGTTAAATTTATGAGTGAACCTTGTTACTATTGAATTCGCCTATGCTCGGACCTAATCATGAAAGTGAGATGTTGTGCCTGTTTAGGATTTAGATCCAAAGGTTTCCTTAATTCTTTGTTAGTTTTTAGGAAGCATTTCTGATCCAGAATTGGCAGGGGTGAACTGTCAACATAGTCACAGTTACATCAGGTCATGATCAATTTACAAAATAGGAGTTTAAGATTACTTTATTGGTCTCGCACATCTGGTCTTTGAGACATTTAGTTAATTATGTAGAAAGAGTGAAATGCAGTTCTTCCAGTGATCAAAAACTAAACATAAGAAAGCTCATGTATAATTGAGCTCTGGTTTTGGGTACTGGATGTATGGACTGTATTCAAAGGAAGCCATAATTACATGTATACCATTTACACATGCAATATCATCTGGCTTTATTCACAATATGGACATGATACAGAGTAGGTGTTAGGGTATACGGTAATTATTCTTAAAGGGATACGCAGCGATTTGCTGATCCAAAACCATCAAAAAAATCATCAAAATTCTTATTTGGCGATTTAGTACTGGCATGGATGGGATAACATAACTTGCAAGTGGTTGGCTTAACAATCCAGGATTAAAGACAAGGCTAGGTACTTTTTATCCCGATTCTGTAAATTTCTATACCGTGCGTATCAAAATTCCGATTTTGTTGAGAACAGAAAGCCTTTTCCCGTGTTGAATATACCCGATTTATTAGCGGAATAGTGGGCATCATGGCCTGTACAGTTTACCTCAAATAAAATATATGATCTTTCCTGAAATTAATGTACTGACCCTAGTATAGTCCCACCTATTTTTAACCTGAAATTAGCTTGAATTTAGGGGGGTGGGATTTGGGATTATACTGGGATATCCACCATAACATGAAACACACAAAACATCAACATTTCGGGCCTACAGACCTAAACGTATTACAGAATTTGCGAGTGTCAAATGAGGGGTGTGATCAACAAAAGAATGTGTAAAAGAACCTACTGCCTGAACCTACTTACTTTTGAAAGAAATCACAAGGAAGAAGATACTACCAAAACACTGAATTATAACAAAAAAATTGCAATAATCTTTGCCTTCCAGCAAAAAAATTATGGTGGGAATAAACAGGATTTTCTACAATTCTTCAATTCTTTACAAAAAACTGGGGGTGGGATAAATCGAGTATGGGACTACACTCGGGTCAGTACGGTATTTCATTTTTTAACTATTTTGTCTTTTTGTTCCAACATTAAATAAAGTAGTTATATGAATTGTACATAATATCTTTATTTGTAAGCTAAAAACTGCATTTCCACATTTTCGTTTCTCTCGTAAATCGCTGCTTATCCCTTTAAAGAAGAAATATTGATTGTGTTGCACCCACAATACACCGATGTCTTTAATCTCTAAAGGATTTCTTCCTTTGATTTTCAATGATTTGAATTGCACAGGAACAAGAAAGAGGAGCCGTTCGCCAATAGTGGAAGCCGGTCATCATAGTGATGATGAAGATGAAAAATGATGCAGTGGCTACTTGCATCCAAGTCTCCTGGGCAAACCCAAGGCCAATCCCTGCTTGCTTGCTTTCTTCAGAAATGAAGGTAGAGTGAAAACTCCAAAAGCAATAGGATTCTATGTGGCATTGGTATTTTAAGGGCTTTTAAAGGGGGATGGCCGGAAATTATATAGAGTTTTCATCTGATGAATGACCTGACCCAAAGCACCATCTGGTAAAGTTTAGCGCCGATATGAGAGAGCTAAAAACATGATTTTGTAAGCCCCATAGCGTACTGTTGTAAAATAATATTGGTCGACCAAAATAGGGCAATTTCATTCCATAACTCCAAAACAAAAAACTTTAGACCTCAAGATTCCCAGCGTAAAATTGAGAAAAATAGTAGGCTTTTTCAAGTTTTGACCCCACTCCGTAAAAATATGGGTTTTGTCCCTGGGGACGAGGCTATTAGACGATGGGCCATGGACCTTTAAAATGGAGACAAGCCCAGTGTGCAAATCAATGCAAGAGGCTGCCATGAATAGAATGTTGTTGCCATCAAAGTAACATTAATTAGGAGAATAAAAGTTATGATTTTTTTAATCGGTATCTCTTTTATGACGAATAGGCGAAACCATTATTTTTAAAGTGGAAGAACGAGGCTGGAGGCCAAGTTCTTCCACGTAATATTAATGGTATACCTGTTTCAATTTGTGCGTAAAGAAAGTAACTGGTTCCCAAATCATACTTATTTCATTCTTAACGCTTTATAATTTTAAGGTTAATCTCTAACCCTAACTTTCGATATCCTTATGGTTAAATACAACAAGAAAGGATACTACCATCCCCAGGGAAAAAATTGAACAAATCATTGAATGCAACAAATATACCAAAAGAAGCGCAACATTGGCAGGCGGCGTGCGGAATTTGGGAAGAAAACGTGGTATGACGCGAGAGTGCATTCAACCTATTAAATAACATCAGTAGGCAGTGCATACTACCTGGGTTCAATATCAAATTGAACCCATACATAAGGCCAATGAAATTGCTTACATTTCAAAGCTTGTTTAAGAAGTGTAATCAAACAAAGATGCATTAAAACGCCAAAAAGAACTGTTGATTACAAGTGGGTAATAAAATTTTAGTTTTAAGGTTTGCAGATTAATTCTTGAAAGATGTCCACACACCCTTTCTTTGGGCCTACCATGTTGAATCTTTGATGGTTCAACCTATGACAAGAATTATCTGTTAAAATTAACATCATTAAATAATTATGTAACACTGGAAAATCATTTTAAGAAGGTAATTTAATAAACCGAATTTGCTATTGATTGTAACAACGCTACTTACATGATTCTTTTTGTAAACTGGTTATTTTAGATATCAGCAAGCGATAATCAAACAACTGCTGCGTTGGTTAACACCAGTACTGAAATGTCACATTCTACTGCCGTAACGACAACAAGCTCAGCAGCAGCAGCAGACTACCAGGTAGACCCCCAGATTCAAGCCTTAATGACTTATGTGGACCCTGCTTCACTGGCTGCAGCTGGTTATTATGACCCTAACACAGGGATGGTGAACCCCTACCTACTCTCACAACTTCCGCCACCTCCACCACCACCACCAGATGACTCCGGTAGGTCAACTTCTCTTCTATTCAAACACTTATCATAGCCGCCTTTTAATGGGGGAAAATATCAACAGCAATACTAATGAAGAGTTTTATACACAAGCATAGTTTGTGATCACAATCAACCCCATTCTTGCTAACTTCTATGAATGGGTCCCCTTTTGAATGTACTGCTAGACAAACACAGCTTTGTTTTATTGTGTCACCTGCAAGAATTGCAGGAGCACTTACCAGCCCTTAATTCTGTCTGGACATGTCTCCGTGTTTTTAAAGGTTTAAAAGTTTCGAATTAAGTTTCTCATTTGAGAAGTAAAAGTCCAATTGCTACAGAAATTGGGTCATAGATGCCCCTTAGGAACCTTCATATGATAAGGTGGTCAAGGGTCACATACCAAGGTCAAAGGTCATGAGGTAAAGTTATAAAATGGGCTGAAAACATCAAATTGGCCTCATTCGAGAATTAAAAGTTCAGTGCTACAGAACTTGGATCATACATGCCCCTTGGGAACCTTCATAAGATAATGAGGTCAAAGGTCACATACCAAGGGCAAAGGTCACATACCAAGGTCAAAGGTCATGAGGTAAAGTTATGAAATGGGCTAAAACATCAAATTGGCCTCATTCAAAAAGAAAAAATCCAATTGCTACAGAATATGAGACATGTGTCCTTTGGGGGACCTTTATATGATAATGTGGTCAAGGGTCACAAGGTCAAATGTCATCTGAGGTCAAGTTATGAAATGGGTTGAAAACATCAAATTGAAATTATTTTGAAAGGTTGAAGTCCAATTGCAACCAAACTTGGGCCTTACATGCAACAGGGAACAATCAAATGATAGTAAGGTCAAGGGTTAAATAGGAGTGAAGGAAAGGTGGACCGCAAAAGCAGGTGACACTTGTGGTTCGAGAACCGCTTATGTGACAACATGATTGATATTTTACATTGGTTATTTCACATGTAAGATTATCAACCAAAGTAAATTAACAAAATATAATACACAACATATACAACATAAGGCCAAAAAAATTGTTGTGTTGCCCTCCCCAGCTTAAAATCAGGAAGGTCGGTCGGTCGGTGTTTTTTTTTTTTTAACTCATTTCTCCAGAAAGTGATTGCTATTCATGTAAAATCCAGCTAAATACAGCTGAAAATCACCTCACAACCTTTCAAAGCTGTAACACTCAAGGCGTAGCTACCGTAGGATTCAATCGTCCATGTCAAAAAAATGTCAGGAAAAAAAATCGGTAAAAATCACATTTTTATTCCACTGTTTCATTTATTTCTTAAACGACTGGGAATGGAAACTATGCTGAAAGGCATTTTTGTGAACTTTAACCCCAGCATTCCCATCACAAAGGCTATTGAGAGCCCTCCATTGCGATGTGTAATGTGTTTGTTTTGAACTGTGCCTATAGGTATGATGTTAATTTTAGCCATTGCTAGATCTCAGGCACATCGAAAGCATTTGCACCGAATTTCAATCCAAACCATCCAGTCGTTTTCAGGGATCAAATAAACCTATAAAGTTAATTACACAAAGTACTATTTAATATGGCGACTGTAGATTGCCATATGATAGATATTCGGACAAAATCGGACGCAAAATTCATCGAAGAAGATCGGGTAGAGAAGGCACACGGTATAGTAAGGAAGCTTCTTCACATGCATCGCAAGCGGAATTTCCAAACCTGTAAGCATCTGGTAGCAAGTGATTGAGGTAAAATAAGGTTATTCACCTTTCGGTTTCCTGAAAATGTTAAATTCGGGAAGATTTTTGTCACAGGCCATCTAACTTAATAGTTTAGTGGTAGCGAAAATGCCGCATGTCTGTCAAATTCGGAAACCCTCACTAACAGGTAGGAAGTCTAAGATTGCTCTGTAGATGGAAAGTTCCCCCAATTTTCTGCGTTTTTTAAACATGGCCACTCACATCCCTGTCCCGTGCAAGGAGTTAAATCCGAGCTACTCTTTGTGATTTTCCATTTGGTTGGCTTTGTTACACATTTATCAACCGGAAAACAGGTAAAATAGACAAACTCAAGACTAAAATAAAAAAAAATACCGACCGAGATTCGGTTTTGGGTCGGTCGAGGAGGCACCACAACAAGTTTTTTTTTTTTGCCTAAACCTTGAAAATAATATCTGAATTTTAATTACGGAGAATGATAGGAATTGAGCAATGTTACCATTGTTTAAGCATACATACACACTGCTGCTTCCAAGGAGTGTATTTCACCAGAAGCATGTTCAAACAGCCCCAATGATTCAGATGAAGTGGTTGACTAATATGGCTTGGTGCATCCCAAGTTTTTTTAGCCTTGGTTACAGGGCACAAAATTACAAGAGGGAGACGGGCGATTAGCCCTCAGTTTTAATAAAGTAGCCCCCGTGAAAAATTTTGGCCTATGGTAAAATGCAAGCGAGGGCTACTTTTTGGCAGAATTTGCTCAAATAGCCCCCGTAGCCCCAAAAGTATTTTGACCTTGCTTGGTGTAGCCACTAGGTTTTGGGGTCAAGTTAAGGTAGGATCGTTGGATAACAAAATGGAAAATAAACTCTAAAATCAATTCTGATAAATCAGCAATTATTCAATCTTGACTATAGTAAGAATGAACTTTTCTCCACATATTTTGATAGTTTTCAAGAAGGTTCAATTTGTGTTAGTGTTTTATTTTTTTGAAAATCCCTACTTTTTCCACTCCAAAATGGAAAGTCCCTTTAAGCTAAACTCCAGGGATGTTTTATAAATGAACTAACTGAAATCTCATATTGCTTTTTAATCAAGGGTTAAACTGAAGAAAAGATTTTAGGGAAAAAAGAGGAAAAACAAAAGGCACCGGTATTTAAAATAGAACCACTCAATCTGCAAAATGTAACATGATAATCTTTCTAAATTGATTTTCCTGTCATATGACAACTTATTTATCAGCACTAATGGGTCTGTAGTTCAGTATTTCTAGAAATTCTCAACAAAACTGGGGGAAAGTATTGATGTTGTTGTGACACTTGTTATTGTTTTGATGACACACAGAAAAAGTATGTATGTTGATAATTCGCTAACCATTAAAAACAAAAATCTCATCAATTACTTGAGAAAATAAATATAAAACAAGTTTCCCCTTTTGGTCCATTTTCTATTACTGCCAAAATCATTCAATATAGGAACTCTATGGGAATTTGAAGGCATGAGGTGAAAATTCCAAAATGCTTTTGAACAAAAAAAAACAAATTGGTATGCATTTATGTTTTCATCAATATCATACATTCACAAAAAATTGACAAGATGGGCACAACGACCATAGTTAAATGCTGTAATGTGCTGCCAACATTGTGATCAGTATCTCAACGAAGATGATGTTCTGATTAGGCAAGAAAAAAAAAAGTTGGTTTATATCAGCTTCCAGCTCGCATAGGTGTAAAAATCATGTTTTACAACATTTGCGTTTTTAAGGTTTCACGAGATTTTAAACATTTTTTAAACTGTCAAGACAACAAAAAAATGTCTAAAAAATGTGATAAAACGATCTCCACATAGCACAGAGCGTTTTAACTAAAAAAATTAATGCGTAGGCTTGGGTTTGAGCTGCAAGATAGTTGAAACACATTCTTTTTTTTTTTTGCCTTAACATATGTTTGCATCATCAATGTTTGAATGCTTGAATAGGCCGTTGTTCTAGTAGCTTTCCTGAGCAGTAGATTAATTAATAATGTTCTAGGCCTAGCCTTGCCTGAACTTGGCCTAATTTTTGTTGAACTTAAAAATATCTTGGTGAATATCTCAAATTTTGTGGTTGAAAACCATGGCATAGTATTCCAGACTTAATGTAATAGTATCTCATGGGACACTATCCCGGGGGGGGGGGGGGGGGGGGCACTTCTCACTGACAAGGGGGGTATCATCTGTGTCCAAGCAATCACAAAAAGAACCCTAAATAGTATTTTCGAAGCTTGATTTTCACCCCTAAACACGTATCAGCAGCGCAATTAGCTACCCTAAACAAGTACTGATGGGAAGGCGCCCCTAAACAAGTTCCCAGTAGCGCAATTTTGCATACCCTAAAACAAGTATTTGTCTCTCCCTACACTAAGCAAGTAATTGATGCTATTATTTACCCCTTTATACGTAACAACCCAAAACCATACTCTTTTGGCCACCAGAGGGCTTGTCTGAGCTTGGTTGTAATTCAGAAAAATCTGGGGAAAGTTAATTTTCAGCCAGGATATGTCTCCGAGGAAGGTATTTAAAAGGGGAATGCTTTTTGAGCCAGGGGCGTTATCGAAAATTTCACAGGACGGCGGCACGACTAATCGAAAAAAAAGTTTCGGGGGGGGGGGGGGACGATATGGCTGCTGAGCGGCAATTGCGCTACATGGAATCTTCACTCCAAACGCACATTTCATGCAAATTTGATAGAAATAATTTGAAAATTTGTAAGGGATCACTATAGCAAAATATAGGTATGATAAATGGGCTTATAAAAGTAAAACAGGAATTGATGGGTTAAAGTGTCAAAGAGAATTCCATATAGTAAGTGGCGTAGGGAGGGGTGCACACTCTCAATCGCGCGAAGCGCGAAACCCATGGCAAGCAATGTTTGCTTTCCGAAATACCATTTTCTCATGACAAATTGATAAAAAACCCATTTGATATTTGTAAGTGGTTAACTTAAAAAATGCAATAGTCCAATGATCGACGTATAAACAGTAAACTATAGTTCAGCCATGTAAGGTTTATTTGAACTAATCATAAAAATTAAAGTGTTCATGGAGAGTTCGGAAGCGGCGCGGGGTGGGTCGCGAAACCTGAGGTATTTAGTTTTCAAGACATTTCCTATGGTTCTAAAGGATTGGGAGAAATCGCATTTAGAGAACGTTATTTTGGCACTTATTTCCCGCATTTGCAGCGCAGCGATAAATCGCAATTTTCCCTGAAAAATTGCCGAATCCGCGCAATTATGCACGCAAATTATGTCCCAAAAGGTTTTTAAGAAAATTATAAAACTAGAATGACTGGACATTTAAATAAATTATGAGTTTTAATTGTAAACAACATTGTCCGTTTCATGGGTAAGTGATAGAACAATTTTGGTATAGCGACATAATCAGGCAATCAAAAAAGGAAGTCGTCATTTCTAATCTCCAAACCAATAGGCTGTACTAAAAATCATGTCTATGGTTTCTGTACAGCGCGCAGCGCAGAAAATTTTGGAAAATTGAGGGATTTGAAAGCACAGATTTGGGCCAAGTACAGACTTCCGGAACACTTTTTAATTTTTAGCTCAGCCTACGTAGTATGCAGAGCTATTGTTATGGCAATGTGTTGACTCTATCTACTATCACTCTGTCTGTTAACACTTGCCATACTGCATCTTGTTGCCAACCGCCGGGCGATTGGAGCGAAAATTGGTCAGAAAAACATTGCCCAAGGCCCATGTGGGGTGTTCACAGATTTGGGTCAAGGTTCACGTGGGCCGCTAAAGGGCAGTCTTTGAAAATCTATAAATTCCTTCTTGTGCCAACAAATTCACTTGTTATAATCACTGGACTTGGGTAGACGAACGCTGACCCAGGTTCATATGGGTGTTCACAGATTTGGGTCAAAGGGTCAGTGGGCCAATTAAAGGGCAATTCTTTGAAAATCTATAAATTCCTTCTTGGGCCACAAAATCAATGGCTTTATAATCACCAAATGTGCTCAGAAGAAATCACGACTCACGTCCCATATGGGGTGTTCACAGATTTGGGTCAAAAATCACATGGGCTGATTAAAGGGGCATTCTTGAAAATCTATTAATTCCTTCTTGTGCCACAAATCAATTGCAATAATCATTAAAGTGTACTAAGAAGGACCACTGTCCCAAGGCCCGTATGTGTATTCACGATTTGGGTCAAAGGTCACATGGGCCAATTAAAGGGGCATTCTTGAAAATCTATAAATTCTCCTTGTGCCAGAAATCATTTGTGATGCGATCAAGCAAAATGAGTGTGAAGTCGTCAAATTTGATTTTTACTTTTTCATGTAGCTGTATGCATCAGATTAAAAAGCTAATTTGCTGCAATCCCATTAAATTGGAAAATATTACAAAGATATACATCGTGAACTTCAGGGTGAGAAAAAACAATAGGAACACAATACATTTTTCTCCTTGTTGGCTATATCTAATAATCAATACTTGGACTTCCGATCATTTTGTTGATTCACACAATTTGTGCTATCACCAATTATGGTTCAGAAAGACCACTGACTAAAGGCCCATATGGGGTGTTCATAGATTTGGGGGGTTAAAGTCTGTGGGAGATTAATGGGGCATTCTTTGAAAATCTAGAACTTCCTTGTGCCACAAAGCAATTTCTATTATCACCAGACTTGGTGAGAGGAACTGCTGACCCAAGGTCCATATGGGTTGTTCACAGATTTGGGTCAAAGGTCACGTGGGCCAATTAAAGGGGCATTCTTTGAAAATCTAGAAATTCCTTGTGCCACAAAGCAATTTCTATTATCACCAGACTTGGTGAGAGGAACTGCTGACCCAAGGTCCATATGGGTTGTTCACAGATTTGGGTCAAAGGTCACGTGGGCCAATTAAAGGGGCATTCTTTGAAAATCTAGAAATTCCTTGTGCCACAAAGCAATTTCTATTATCACCAGACTTGGTGAGAGGAACTGCTGACCCAAGGTCCATATGGGTTGTTCACAGATTTGGGTCAAAGGTCACGTGGGCCAATTAAAGGGGCATTCTTTGAAAATCTAGAAATTCCTTGTGCCACAAAGCAATTTCTATTATCACCAGACTTGGTGAGAGGAACTGCTGACCCAAGGTCCATATGGGTTGTTCACAGATTTGGGTCAAAGGTCACGTGGGCCAATTAAAGGGGCATTCTTTGAAAATCTAGAAATTCCTTGTGCCACAAAGCAATTTCTATTATCACCAGACTTGGTGAGAGGAACTGCTGACCCAAGGTCCATATGGGTTGTTCACAGATTTGGGTCAAAGGTCACGTGGGCCAATTAAAGGGGCATTCTTTGAAAATCTAGAAATTCCTTGTGCCACAAAGCAATTTCTATTATCACCAGACTTGGTGAGAGGAACTGCTGACCCAAGGTCCATATGGGTTGTTCACAGATTTGGGTCAAAGGTCACGTGGGCCAATTAAAGGGGCATTCTTTGAAAATCTAGAAATTCCTTGTGCCACAAAGCAATTTCTATTATCACCAGACTTGGTGAGAGGAACTGCTGACCCAAGGTCCATATGGGTTGTTCACAGATTTGGGTCAAAGGTCACGTGGGCCAATTAAAGGGGCATTCTTTGAAAATCTAGAAATTCCTTGTGCCACAAAGCAATTTCTATTATCACCAGACTTGGTGAGAGGAACTGCTGACCCAAGGTCCATATGGGTTGTTCACAGATTTGGGTCAAAGGTCACGTGGGCCAATTAAAGGGGCATTCTTTGAAAATCTAGAAATTCCTTGTGCCACAAAGCAATTTCTATTATCACCAGACTTGGTGAGAGGAACTGCTGACCCAAGGTCCATATGGGTTGTTCACAGATTTGGGTCAAAGGTCACGTGGGCCAATTAAAGGGGCATTCTTTGAAAATCTAGAAATTCCTTGTGCCACAAAGCAATTTCTATTATCACCAGACTTGGTGAGAGGAACTGCTGACCCAAGGTCCATATGGGTTGTTCACAGATTTGGGTCAAAGGTCACGTGGGCCAATTAAAGGGGCATTCTTTGAAAATCTAGAAATTCCTTGTGCCACAAAGCAATTTCTATTATCACCAGACTTGGTGAGAGGAACTGCTGACCCAAGGTCCATATGGGTTGTTCACAGATTTGGGTCAAAGGTCACGTGGGCCAATTAAAGGGGCATTCTTTGAAAATCTAGAAATTCCTTGTGCCACAAAGCAATTTCTATTATCACCAGACTTGGTGAGAGGAACTGCTGACCCAAGGTCCATATGGGTTGTTCACAGATTTGGGTCAAAGGTCACGTGGGCCAATTAAAGGGGCATTCTTTGAAAATCTAGAAATTCCTTGTGCCACAAAGCAATTTCTATTATCACCAGACTTGGGCAAGACCACTTTACCTCGCTTGCCTTTCTCTACCCATAGGAGTATAAATTTGTAATGGCATATGCTGGGAATGTTAAACAGACTCGCTGAGTGGGAGGAGTGGCAACCCCCCCCCCCACACACACACACACAGCAACATTATGATGGAGTCTGGCCCAAATGCCAAAGACAGAGAGATGGCCACTCCGCCTGTGGGCGCACCATTTTTTAAGGTAACCGGGGAGGCAATTTGTTGAACCCTGGCTTCAGTTTATGCCATCCTACTTGATCTTTTCATGATTTTGTTCAGCACTGACAAATACAGTTGAGATGAGACAGAATGAACTAGTTTTGTGTATGGCTGTAATCTTTTACTGGTTAATCTACTGTGCGATTGAAGCATGAACGGTACAACCATGCACTGTTTTCTATTCTGCCGACACAATGCACAAATTGGAAACAATTGAATGTAATTTGGATTTTTTTTTCAGAAAAAAGTATTTGATTGAAGTTCAGAACATAATGAACAACCTGATATTAATTATGCACAAAAAGTTGCATGTAACATTTGTGATAGTGCAATGCAGTAAACATATCGAAGGGGGATTTTCTTGTGATATTGGTATAATCATTTTTATCCCCCTGGCTTGAAAAGCAGTAGGGGGATTTTGCAAGAGCACACATCTCCGTATGTGTGTATTCCAGTTTTTCATGTGTCCTTGAAAAGTTTAAGTCCGATTTAAACCATTATTATGTTTGTATGGATCCAAGTGTGGGAAATATTGGATCCAAAACATGATAATGATGAAATTGGATGATTTACGCCCAATATTAATTGGTCTCGCTATGAGTTTTTTAAAATATTGGGCTCGACTGCGTCTCGCCCAATATTTTTGCAACTCATAGCTTGACCAATTTGGGCTTAATCGATCCAATTTGATATCAGACTTTGGGTTAAGGTGGGGGAGGGGTTCCTTCTGTGGATGATGTCAAAGGTCATAGACCAAGGTCAAAGGTCATTTGAGGTCATGTTCCAGACTGCCGTCTTGCCAGGGGAATGACGCAAGTTTACTTGCTGTATTTTTTAAAAAATAAATTAGTTGCAGCTTTTTTGCACTTAAGTCGGAACCCTGACATTTTGTAGCCTATCCGCTTTGGAGAATTTCTGACTATGCCATAATGTTCACAATATAAGTACTCATCTTAGCAGTAATGATTAAAACATATTTGCTTAGCAGTCATTCTGCTTCCTAAACAATTCAGTTTGACCTTTGTAGTATCTGTCTCTGTATATCTTTTTCCTTCGTTTCTCACATTGCTGAATGTTTTAGTGTGGCTTCACGTTCTGTAGCCAGACCATTATTGGACTGACCTGTATTTGATTTGGATAAGTTGTGTTTCTAGAGATGATGTGACACATAACACTGGCAAGCAACAACAGGACATATATATATAGAACCATTACAACTCTAATATAATACGAATGATTTGCATTGCATGGTCTTAAAGGCTGACCCAAAGAGACCAGACACTGATTGCGCTATAGATAAACTGTGGAACTAACAAATGTCACTTTTTCTAGCACAGTCTGTGTGAAAAGGTAATGAATATAGGAATCCACATCTGTGATATTATCCAAGTATTTGTCTCTCTTTATTTTATACAGATTCAAGTGTACCTGCACCGCCATACATGCCTTACTTAGATCCCTCTTTCATGGCAGCACCGCCACCACCTCCACCTGGCCCTTCATTGCCTCCCCATACCACCACAGTGCCATTAGATACCCCATTGCCTCCACACACCACAGTGCCACCCCCAACAGGACCTCCTTCAACAGGACCTCCAACCTCCGTTCCTCCTAATACCTCAATTCCTCCTCCTCCCCCTTGCTCGATCCTGCCAGTAGTATGGGGCTAGCTGGATCTCATGAAATTCTTGCAAGTGGACTCCCACCCCACACATCTGCATCAGCTATTGTCTCTGAACCAAGGTAAATAAAACAAAAATATCAAAATAATTGGATTAACATCAGTTAAAGATCCATAGGGTACTTGAAACAGAAGCCTGATACAAGGACATATTGTAAAAATGTGATGTGATCTGGGAAAACCCGCCACATGTCGCACAGGCAGTTTTGAAAAAATAAGGAAAATAGCTTAAAATCTGTTATATTGTACTTAATTTTTTGTCAGATTGTATGAGGCGTAACTTTTGACGTGTGTATCAAAGAAGAAAGAAGTAAATAGTTATGGAAACTTAATATTTCAAACTCTGCAGTGAGAATAAAAACTCAAAATATAAATTTCCCACCATGTGGCGGGTTTTCCCAGATCGCATCACAAATGTAACAAAATCAGCTGTCTGGTGTATTATTGACCTTTTTTCAGTGCGGGGTCATTTTTGTGTGTCGCCTGCCCTAAGGCAGGAAGACACATAGGGATCACTTTGTCCACTGTTGTTGTTGTTGATGTCTGTTGTTGTTGTTGTTGATGTATGTTGTTGTAGTTGATGTCTGTTGTGAAAAAGGGTTAACATTTGCCTGTAATATCCACATACTTTGATGGATTTAAACCAAACTTGGGTCACAGGTGCAACATGGCATCCCCCATTTGTTGATGAGGTCAAAGGTCACATCAAGGTCAAAGGTCATGTGATGTCAAGTTGTAAAATAGGTTGAAAATGTAAAATTGCCCTTATTTGAAAAGTTGAAGTTCAATTGGAACCAAACTTGAATCATAGGTGCAACATGGGATCCCTCATTTTGTTGATGAGGTCAAAGGTCACATACCAAGGTCAAAGGTCATGTGAGATCAAGTTGTAAAATAGGCTGAAAATGTAAAATTGGTCTCATTCGAAAAGTTGAAGATCAATTGGAATCAAACTTGGTTTATGGAGTTTACATGCAAACCCTCATTTATGAGGTCAAAGGTCACATCAAGGTCAAAGGTCACATCAAGGTCAAAGGTCACATCAAGGTCAAAGGTCGTGTTAGGCCTATCATTCACAAACCGTGACGGCAGGCGACACAAGCGGTCCGAGGACCGATGTATTTTTTACTGAAAATTGAAACCATAAGTAATGAGTTAACTCAAGAGGGCTTAAACTTAATGTTTGTTGTCAAAATGAATAAAATAGAATGGAAATAGTGTCTTCTAATAATCACCCATCCTCTCCTTGTTTCCATAGGAGAATCCACATTGCAGAAATAAAAAAAAATCTTGTTGACCTCAACCATTCCCACCCCATATGGTGGCACAACTATTTACGCTGTAATTGCCTATCTCTGTATTTGTTCGTGTATTCACTGAATTCCACCTTCCTTCCTTTGGTCTGGTGATGCGATAATTAGTGATTTAAAAATTATCTGCAGATTTATGATATTTTGGTTAGTTTTTATCTAAGTTGGGAGCATTTTATCCTACTCTCCATGTAATTCAATATAGCATTTCACAACACGTTTTGACTTATTTTCCCCCCTTTAAAACAACAAATCCATGATAGTTTAAAAAAGGGAAAATATTTAGACATTAGTTGGAAAGATGTGTATTTTGGATAGGCCGTTGTTCCCTGTTGTCAGCGCATTCCTAAAAAAATGTACAACCCCTAGAATTCGACTAAAACAAAAACCCTGTTTACAAACTGCGGCGGACCTTTCGAGTAGGGTTCGGTCGGGGGGCTTCCTGGCCCAACGGCTCCCCCAACGCTACGTGGTGGTGCGGCAGGTGGGGAGTGTAGGGGATTGGAGTATAAAGGTAGAGAATGGCATAGGGTATAGAAGAGGATGCATGTTTATGATTGTTCCCCAAAACTGGAGGGGAGAGAGCACAGAGGGGGATTAGGGGGAGAGGCGAAAGAGGGTGAGAGGTGGCGGCTATGTTTGCTCCTTTTTTGAGCGGGGGGAAAGGGTGGGGGGCGGTGGCGGGAGCGCCAAAATTACAAAATTGGCCTACAATAGCCCCAAAATCTGAAAAAATCAAGGAAAAAATGAAAAAAATTTTTTAACCAACTAATTTCTCCTCGTTAAAATATTTGGCCAAAATTGATACATTTGGGCTAAAAACAGGCCGATTTAACATATTTTTGGAAAAAAACTAAAAAAAAAAATTCGCAAAACTGACAAATCAGGTCTCGGCCATAAAAAGGGTTTTTATTTCGTCGCCTAAAAGGGCAAGTCAACCTTTTTTTTCGGTGTGGGAGCATGAAATGCTTTCACAAAAGTCAGGAAATAGCTGTACAAATTATTATTATCATAATGTTTTTTATATGATATTCATTTGATTCAATTCATAATATCATATGTGCATATAGCAAAGTGGAAGCAACCAACATTCATACCCCCCCAACCTGACATTCAACCGCTGATACACGACAACCTGCAAAGTAATGTTGCCAAAAATGGGGAAAGATTTTGAGGCCAGTGTGACGCATACAAATGCTGACAGAAGGTTTGAATCTCCTAACCCATGGCACCCATTGTAATGCTACATATGGCAAAGAAAAGACTCTATTTGAAAAGAAATGGGTAAAGATGTTGGAGAGCCTGGATGCAAGCGAGAGGGCTCAATCACAGTTAAGAAAGGTGAAGACAATGCATTGTTAGCGCTCATCTACACATCGCATATCTCATATGTGACGTTTTTTCCACTTTAATATTTAATCATTATCATTCAGTAACATGATCCTGTAATTTCAGTGGTTGAAAGTCCTTAGATCTAATTCCCTATTTACTTACTCGGCCACCCTGAGTAATACTATTTAGTTATCCCCTGTTTGTTCACGCAATACGGAAAAATATCTATGGTTTGTTTCCAAATATGGGGAAACAAACCATAGAGATTTTTCCGTTTTTGCGTGAGAACAAACAGGGGTAACAAATTTTATCATTTAGGAGACATGATCTTTTAAACAGAAAGCCTAAGTAGATTAGGATTAAATTTTATATATTTATTTTTAGCACAGACAATCAATCAGAAAGAGTGACCAGCAGCCTAGTAGACTGGCCTGTCTCAAGCTATGGAGGCCCTACAAAGTAACAAATCAACAGTTGGATGAAACTGCACAGCAACATAAACTCGGTCATCATAGTCCCACTATGTACAGTTTAAGCTGCCATTTCCAATGCTCAACAAAGCAGTCCTAGACCAAGATTTCATGGCCACAGTAGTCTACACTATGATTCAGTGGGCCCTGATATGACTTGAGTTGAATTCTGCACCAGTGCAGTGTGCCACTGTTAGGCTACAGGACTAGCCCTATCTTACCTACCGACTCTTTGAAAGACAAAATCACATTGGTCAATATTCCTCAAAACTCATCAGGTGACACTAAAAAATTGCTTTTGTACTGAAAAACATAGAAATGTTTGAAAGGTTGAAATCATTTGTTTGGATTGCCAGCAGGGCAGTCCAAACCATTGAGTTGCATAAAAAGACTGCATAATAAGATTTGATTGGCCCTTCAAGGGTGCTGGACCACACAGTCTCTTCACAGATGGCGCAAGATCATTACAACATCTAGAGATTTGAATGCATGTAAGTAGGGACTTGATACCTTGTGTAAGCATTACGTAAAACGGGCTCATATCCAGTGAGAAATGAAAAATTACTCTGGTAAACGGGAAAATAGTAATTGGGACATTATCCAATCAGCATTCAAACCATTTATGTCTACTTTAAATGAATAAAAGTAATATATCCCTTATCGTACAGCGAGTTATCAGTCTATCAGTATACATAGATACAGCCCGAGCATGATCTGGTATCTGTGGAAGTGCATATGATCCATGTTAAATGAAGCATGTGCTACTTGCACAATAAATTACTTCCCTTCCTTAAGAACTAAGAATAAAGGCAGAGGCAAAGTTGAGCGATAGTTTTAAAAATTTAACTCAATTAAAATGAGGCTCATTTTTAATGATATGTTCGTAAAATCCAAATGTCTTAATGAATGATAATTTGTTACCACCCCCCTCCTTTGTTCTCATCAATACAAAAAAAAGTCAATGGTTTTGGTGCCATACCACCTCGGCCTGCAGCCTTGTGTGGTATGGCACCAAACCATTTGATATCTTTTCGTATTGCAGAACAAACCAGGAATAACTAAGAGTATTTACTTGTATCGTCTTCTCAAAGTGTAAATTCATATCTTTGATGAGATGTTAATTACTTTAAGTGATGTATGGTGGGGCTCCGCTGATCACATCATTTCCATTTCACATACTGTTGTATATCTAAAATAGGTCACTATATGACGTGAAATGTGTGTACAATTGAAATTACCAGCTCAAGCTCTCTAAAATTACAAAGCACTTGTTATTAAAGCTATTGCAATTGCTTATATAAGCAAGTATTATGTGTGGGTACCCATCACAAATTTTAATCCACGTTGGTGTAATGGCGAGGTTTATGGAACAAAATTTGTGTGCCAGCAATGAAACATTTTGAGGTCTCTTGGGAATTGATTGTCACATTGTGTGATCAATAACCAAAATATAGATGCTGATGGTGCCAACATTACTCACTTGATCAGGATATAGCTAGATCTTGAATGAAATCTCAGTTGGAAGGTTACCATTAGGATTAAAAAAGTGATGAGCACTGTTTTTGCTGCTTGTACGTTCAGGGTAGCTTGATTTGAATAAAATAAAGTGAATTTAAATAAAGAATATGATCTTTGTTCCGTATAGAATAATGTGAAAAAAATTCAGGCAAATTTGAGCATATTAACCCATTCTGGTGCAAGCGGAAGCCTCTACGATTTGTAGCTTCCAAATTTTTGGGTTTTTTAGACCTCTGGGTGCCCGCACTCCCCTTTCCCCACCCCTCTACTTTTACATATTTTTTGGTTGTGTGTATTTTTTAAATATCAAAACCAAAGGTATTAGCAATTTAAAAACAGAAACTGTTTTTGGATGGAAGAATGCATGCCTTTTTTTAGAAATTTTGTTTAGCATTGCAACATATGCTGCTAAATTGTAAAACTTTTGCTTAATTTCTTTCAGGACAGTTTCTTTCTTCCATAAAAGCAAAGAGAGCAGAAGAGAGAGAACTAGAAAAGAAGAGTGCCTTGCCTATAGAAAGTCGTGATTCTTGAAACAGAAGAAGAAAAGAGAGAACCCGCTAATTGCCCATGAGGGCATCTTTGAGAACTAGCATTGTCAGTCACCCCAAGAGGGATAGAATTTCAGATTTTAAAAGGAAAGAAAAAGGATTTCATTCTGATGATAGGACTCATGATGATCCAGAGGATGGGCGTGAACGTTAAATCCTGATGAAAAGGATGCCACAGGCAGTTATGGGCAGAAGCAATTTCCCTGTGCCCCTACCAGTGAACAGCCTCGGAAACCTCCAATCCTCCGGAGAGCTTGCCTTTAGAAATTGGTGAGTAAGACTCTTATGTAGAAAATCAAAAATGTTATTATTTGATCAGAAGCTTTAGTATTGTCCAAAATCCCCTGTGTACATGTAACTATGTACGCCCGCTGTTAACTTTCACCGCGAATTGAATACACTGTGGGATGGCATGTAAGGCGTAGTTAACGTAAAGAGATACGCGCGCATATATCAGGTCCGAGGGATTATACAAACACTATAGGAAATTCAAGCCTGATGAAAACTATTTAATTGTGGGTTTTGATTTGTCCAGCAAGTGGCTTGGGTCATATAACATGGTGGGTGTTTGAAAAACTCAGAACTCTAAAACAGTTAACGGCAGGAAGACAACAGTTCCTAATCAACCGATACCATAAAATCATGAATAAAATGTGGTGTGGACTGTATTTAAACGGAATTACTCAGTGACCGCCATAAGGGTTTCCCAGTGAAATTTTAAAAACTATGTTTACGTAGAAGTGAAAATGTTGTGTTATATTTTGTAGAAAGAAATTTTAAAAATGAGCCAGATCCAACTTTCTTTCTGCACATCAAGTTCTATCGTTGTTTCTGAAGGATTGGTCCCCACCGTCTCTTTCCCCATCATCAAACTTTGTGTTAAGTGGGTCTGCAACTGCCAAAAGATGAGAGTGGCAATTGTGGGAATATGTTATCAACAGTTTCCCTCCCCTGTGGTTTTATAAAATCAAAAGAAAGATGGGCAGGGTTATTTTTTCTTCTTGATTTGGTCCTGGACCCGAATATAGCAAACCACCGTGCCGTTGCAGACAAAATACATATCATAATTCGCTTTTTGGGTGGCTCCAACATTATCACTCACTTTTACCAAAAATTTTTTAAAATCACACCTCCTTCTGGCGGCCATCTTAAACTTAAATGTTTTGGGGCTCCATTTCAGGAAGGTAAAAACACTTATAGGTCCGGGCGAATAATTCCTATTTATATATGAAATTACAATGGCAGTTTTTTCTTAAAACAATTGAGGCCATTTTGAAATAGGCAGTATGCTCTATGTTTCAACTTTTCGGGGCGGAAACCATACCTCAATCCTAGTCAGGGTGGAACACACTTCAAGGTAATATATGGAAAAATTATCACCAGGTGATCAACAACTTTTAAGGCATACAGAAAATGGCTTCTAGCTAGTTTATTTTAAATTTTCCAAAGCCATGAATGAAAACATAGGTAAACACTGCTGACGCAATTAAAGAATGATACAATGAGGTGAATAACTTAACACTTTCTGATCATACTGATATTTTAGAGGTAGGTCTGGAGTTAACCTTTAACAATTAATTACTAATTCCTATTACACGTTCTATTTCCCTTGAACAATGGAAATTAATTTGGCAATTATTCCGCACTGACTCATCTAGAGTCACGTGAAGTGCACTAAAACGAACACTACATGGTTTAAATATTGTGAATAGGCACACGTTTTTCATTTGGCTTTTATTTAATTAGCAATTCCAGTTTTAATACATATGAGCCAGTGTTCTTAATGACACTTTTACTTACGAAAATGTTCATGATAAGTTTTACAATTAAGGGGCGTTAAAAAGGATTTTTCGCCAGGGAAATTTTCTGGATTTTTCACGAAAATTTTCACATAATGAAAAAAAATCTGTAATGAAAAAAAAAAAAAATCTTTTTTTACATTTTATGGACTTGGTAGTGTGTTATGCAAATTAAAGCATACCCACATTTTTTGGTAAAGGGATATACCCCTTTACCACCCTTCTGATTGTGTTGGACAATTCCCATGTAAAGTTTAAGCATCGCGCACCATGCGTTTGGCGCTGGAAGGGCTGCTCATTTTTCAGGGAAATCAAATGCATGCCCACTTACATCCCGGGCTTTAACTATAAAGTACCAGTGACTATTGAGGGCAAGTTGGGTACTGATCTTTGTACCCGATACTTGCGTGGTGGTTTATTGAAAAATGCATTTTTATTTTAAAGCTGATTTTTTTTAGTAAAGGAAGTTTGCCTTACTGACACCAAAATTATGTAGTTACTGGAGTTTTTGTAACACGATACCTTGCTTTGGCAGTTACGAATAATGAGAATGCTTTCAATAAAAAACAGTTTTGGGGAATAACTCTTTTGTAAATAAAACACCATTATTTATTTATGGCAGATTTGCTGTGCAAAGGCAAGTTGAACTGCTGACGTCAAAATTCCCATTGTTAATGAGCTTGGTACTTGCTACATCTGGTTTACACATTTTCGGGATCTTTTTTATTTATTACGTGGATTTGCAGTTTTTAATATTTTTTCTTTTCCCCCCGTCATGTATTAGGATGTGAATGGCGTAAATGCAATGGAAGATAGGACTTGAGAGAGAGCGAGAGGACAAACACACATACAGACACAACCTCACATACTCCTCTCACTCTCTTTCCAAAATTGTTTGTAATTGTTGATTTTGTTGTTGGTCCATTGGAACTTTTTTGTATTCCTCTCTCCCTCTACGGAATCAACATGCACGGAATAAGATCAGGCCTTCTAAGAAGTTAACGAAAACTCCCTTTACTAACTTGTTTTTATATTTTCCACAGCCAAGCATAGGTTGCAAGACAGATTGGCCATGGCCCAGAGGACAAATGGCCAGTGAATCCAAAAAGGAGAGAGGTACTAACAAATGGAGCCATAAAGAAAGCTGCCTTATTCTTAAGTATAATTAAAGATCGCCCACAAGCACTGTTGGCAAGCAGATGATTTTTCCAATGGCTAATACGGTAAGATGTAAAAATAACCTTTGAAACTTGGACTTCAATATCATTATGTAATTACCTTCTTATATACATCTATCATTTATTCTGTCGTGTATCAATCTAGAACGCATCCCCTGCTGCCGATCGCAGCGAGTGTTTGTGCCGAGAGTAGCACGCAACAAAAGTACAGCAGTTTACCTCTGCACTGAAATTTGCCCACAACGCTTTACGTATTTACTTAACTCTATGACCCGCACTTGTCGTTACTATGTCGAAGTATAAGCTGGGGCATACGTCGTCAAACGCACAACATTTTAACAATGCGTCTCAGATTTGATTCCAGAAACATAATAAATGTATATTCATTTTTGTCATCGCAAGAGGTCACATCGGATTTTGCTTTGGTAGTGTCTTGTGGGCCTGTGGTAAAATTACCCAAATGTTAACCTTATAAACATAAATTGCCCCACTGTTTCCACATACATACACACATTTTCATGCCTCTTGCATGTAATGGTCCTTGGGTAGTATCCCACAAGTTTCACCCCTCTCATGATAAGGGTCAAAGATATCTGTAGATTCATGCTCCAAATGGAAGAATTATAAAATTTGCTTTCTGTAATCCACATATTGTTCGGTCAATTTTCAGGATACTTGCATACAATGGTCCTTTGGTAGTGTCTCGCATGATCTCTTGTGACCTTATGTGCAAACAAGGTCCAGAATATAAATTGCTGTGTATCCCCATATGTTGATCGATTTTCATGACACTTGGAATTACAATTATATTATTATCTTTCCCTGGAGATAGCCACGCCCTTATGTTTGAAAACCCATGTTCCCTTGGCAAGACTTCGAGCCGGCGACCTTCTTATTACTATCAAACGATGCTCTTGCCAACTGATGGAGCTATCAAGCCCAGGGTTGGTAAGAAGACAAGCGCTAGATATTATCGAAGGTGTTATTCTGAACACCTGTAAGATATTATCTTCGCTCGAATCTTTTAAATGTTTGTCTCTAAGGTCGAGTGGGCACAGATCGCTTAGTCATGCTTTGCCTTTATAGATCACTTGTGAGTCAAATTGGACTAGGCGATAGGTTTATAGTTCTCTGCTTGAACCTATTCAAGCAATCAGGGCTTTGTCTTTGCATGGGCGTATTTCCGTACGTACCCTATGCAAAGCTTTATATGTCGAAGCAATGACCTCTTTTACATTTAAGATTAAAAATTAAGCGCCTTCAGTATCCTTCTTTATTAAACTTAAAAGTATGTTTTGTTAATTCCATTTCCCATGTCGAAAACCCAAATAATACCAATTTCTTTACTAGTAAACCTAAGAGGCTTTTTCACAGATGTGTCCTAATGCTGATAATAATGTATCATTTGGTTTTCCCTTTAGTTCACTTTTGACAAAAATTGAACCTGATATTGACCTAACTTTACATCAATATAAGAAGGGCTTAACTGATTGGAAGAGTCTATTCGCACAGTGGTGGTGCGAATAAGCAATGTTTTTCTGTAATTCGCACCGTAGCGGTGTGAATAAGAAAACTTCTCTTGCAATTCGCACCGTAGCGGTGTGAATAAGAATACTTCTCTTGTAATTCGCACCGTGGTGGCGCGAATAAGGATTTTTTTCTCTTGTAATTCGCACCGTAGCGGTGCAAATAACGAAATTTTGCCCGTTGTTCACACCGTCACTGCGGCAGTTAGAGTTAGACCCTATATCAGCTTATAATTTATATGTAGTCAAAAACTTCTCCGCTCCGCGTGTCGGGGGGGGGTATTTTTTCTCGTTGTTTCTTTTCGTTGTTGATAGTGTTTTTTACAACCAAAAAATACCCCCAAAGAACATTTCCTTTTGTTGTGTTTTTCATCTATTTTCATCCATTTTTATAATTGTTTATTTTATATTTATTATTGCTTATAATGTATTTTTCACTTTTGTTTTCATCTTTATATGGTTTTATTGCTTTCTAATTTTATTTTTATTCATTTTTATTTTAATATTTTGTTTTTTATTGCTTTATTTTCATTTACTTTTATTTTTTATTATTAAATGTCCATTCACTTTTGTTATTATTTTTTTATTTGCTTATATTTAGTAATTTTGTTTTTAATTTATCATTAGGGCCTATACTTCTTTTTATTACTTTATTATATTTTTATGTTACTTTTAATTGCTGTTAATTTTGTAAAAATATTTCGATTGCGGTAAATTAAGTTTTTACTTAATTATTTTAAATTTTAATTTACTTAGTTTGTTTTGGCCAATAAGACAGCATGTGTTAGATTAATGTAGCCGACAACATTTAGAGACGTTTTCTGTAAAATACATTATTGTTATATTGTTAATATATTAGTATTGTTATATATTGTTGATGTTGTTATTTCATAGGCCTATCACACACAATTTCACCCCCCCATCCCTATTTACCAACAAGAAATATTCTAAACTTTGTTATATTGTTAATATATTATTATTGTTATATATTGTTGATGTTGTTATTTCATAGGCCTATCACACACAATTTCACCCCCCCCCCATCCCTATTTACCAACAAGAAATATTCTAACTGTCGGGTTATGAGTATGACTCCCATTTCCTGAAACAACTTCCCTAACAATTTTTCCAAAATAGCACCTTTTTCTTCCACAAAAAAAATAAAAATAAACAAAACACAACAATAACACAAACCTTTCTGTCCTAGAAAAAAGAATCAGCACATAACATGTTCAATTTCTTGCCCCAAATATTGCTCCCTCTAATCACTAGCATTGTTCATTTTCCACTTTTTCAATGAAAAAGACAGTACCTTGACAGAGCTAGAGCTCGGCAGTACCTTACCCATACCCCGGGACCCCATAGAGTTATTATTCGTCTCAGGTTATAAGAAAGCTTTAGGCCTACTGCCGTCTGTCTACAACATCTTTCGACTCTCAAAACTAATGTTTGAGAGAATAGTGATAATCAAATTTGCTGTGGCGGAAGAAATAGATACGTAGCTCAGGTCAAATGCATGCGAAAGACAGCCCATTTGTCGTGGTGCGAATAAGAAGAAATTGTTAGCAATTGGCACCGCCACGGTACGAATAGCCACTTCGTAACTGATTATCTTATTTTTAAGCCAAGTGTGATTAACTTGGGCATAAATATTAATATCAAGCTATCTATATGGACAGGTCCAAGGTCTTGAACAGAGCAGCTGCAGCAAATTTTAAGTCAGCGTAAACAACATTGAATTAATTATATTAAATAATGCATCTATTTACACTGCTGAATTGCAGACACTTAGGTTGGCCTTAGAATTAGATGAACTTTAATGAGGCATTTCTTAATATTTACAGATTCTCTATCCAGTCTTATGACCTTGAAAGACAGAGTATCGCCATCCCTATGTTGCTGAACTGTTGGAAGTATATTATAATTTGTTCCAACTGCAAAAATCTGTTGTCTAAGCTTGGATTCCAAGTCACATTGGTATTCAAGCCAATGCAAAAGTTGATGTATTGGCAAAAGAGGAACATATAGGCATTGAGATCCCTTTTACAGATTTCAAGGTTTTTGTTAATGGCTACATCAGAAACAAGTGGCAAATACTGTGGGACATATTTCCTGATAATAAACTGCATGCTTTGCAACCAACTGTTGGAGCTACAGGCAGTTCAAGTTTAATTTTACGAAGGGTTAAAAATTGTTTTAGCGTGAAATTGGTCATACTTACATGACACCTGGATATATTTGAAGTGAGCCAATTCTTCAGTGTATCCTTTGTAATTGTGCTCTTACTGTAAAACATATTTCTTGCTTTGACTTTGCATTAACTCTGCTCTCATATGCAGGAATTATCATAACATCCCAGATATGAAAACATTTCAAGATATAAAGCCTCTTTAGTTGATAAATTTCCTGAAGGAGGCTGATTTGTATAAATATTTGTAACTGTCCTTTTTAATCATTGTTCATAAATGTTGTAATTAGAATGAATAAAAAGAAAGTATTCATTATAATGTATTTTATGTTTGTCTTGTAAAATGTTTAATATTATATGTAACCATGATGACACAAAATAATAAGATTGTGTTGAGGTGTTACCTTACCTTATCTTGTTAGATTTTTTTATCACTGGTAGTATGTTAAAATGGATAATTCACTTAGGCTTTTGTTGAAACCATTTCCCTCGCAATAATACCCAATTTTATAAAAGTCGAAGCAACCTATGATTATCTTATTATATTGAAAGCATGCCTTCAGTATTTTTTTTCAACCAGATTCAGTATATTAATATATCATACAGACTCATACCTATTTACATGGTCGCGGATTGGCTGGGAAAGCTGAGCTAGCAAATCATGTAGCATTTGGCAGTTTGTTCCATTTTGTGGATCTGAGTTAAATTTTAGTGCACATTCATGATACCTTTGCATATTGTTATTCATAAGAAGTATATTTGATCATTTGTTCAACAACTCACTGTATCTCCTTGTTCAGAAGCGTACCGTTGTTGATTTGTTATCAACCCACAGTTGATATGCAAATTCGCGTGTTATATCCAGCGCAGTGTTCACGGAAGTGCGTTTACGGGGCACGCTTAAGTCGACGCACTGTTCGTCACGTTTGGAACTCCGATTACACGCTAGGACACCAGGTGCAAACTGCAAAGCAACAAACTTGCCAAAACTATCGTTTTGCTTTAGATTTTGCAAAAATATTTTTTGTTGAAAGATTTCTGTGAACTGGGAACATTTTAGTATTATAGTGAGAATAATTATGTTCCTCTGTACACGATATTAATAAGTTTTTAAAAAGATTTTCGTTGTTGAAAGGGATTCAAATATGTTACAGAGTGGTTCATCACAAATCAACAACTCTGCATCCGATGCGTCCGCATATTTTTATCCCTCTCGGGATAAAAATACGCGGACGCATGGATGCATCGTTGTTGATTTGTGATGAACCACTCTGTAACATGTTTGAATCCCTAATTTGCTGAAAGTTGCAGCTGGGGCAAGCTGGCTAAAACTGAGGAATTCCCCAGCCAGGCCACAACCAGGCAAATAGCTATGTGCCAAAAAGTAACATACTTATAACTTTACACCATGCACCACTGGTAACATACATATTGGGAGATTGATATTTACTACCAAAAATAACCCTTTTTGAATTCAATTTTTTTTTAATGCACAAGCTACATTGATATGTGAGAGGCCAATACCAACATGCTATAACATTCCACATTCAACAAAAAATGAGGGTGGCTTGTAAATTAAAGTTGAGCTCAGAGATTTCGAAAATAAATTAATTTTTTTTGTGTAATAATGAAAAATAGTCAACTAGAACTAAAGATAGTAACCTAAAAATACTCAATCCGAAATTGAGATGAATCGGAATTTTCGTTTTGATTGCAAGTAAACAATTATGGTTATATTAGTTCCCATAGGATACGTGGTATAACAAAAAATTCCGATCCGGAATTTTATAACAGTTGTGATTTCTATATGAAGGAATTCGATTGTCAGCTTAGCAATTTCACTAAGTGATTAGTATATGGACAAGACTTATGTAATGCAAAAAAACACGGATTTTTTGGAAATTGAGGGAAGCCCTACTCAGGAAATCTCTGAGTTTTTTTTTTTTTTTTTAATTTTGGATTTTGTTTTTCACTTAGATCTGGGTAGGTCATCTCCAACTGAAGTGATAGACCTTGTAGATGAGCCAGATGAACAGCCCAAGAGAAAGCCAGACAGCTACCATCGCAAGAGACATTCCAGGTCATCATCTCCCCCATCACATCACAAGCGTCATGCCTCTCCACCAAAGGCTTTCAAGACCATTAGAAACACAGACACAGATAATGATGGAAAGTCACGGACAAGGGCAAGATCAAAATCACCTTCCAGATTAGGCAATAGGTAATTGGTGTCATTTTATTAGAAGTGTAATTGGTAATGTGCTCTTTGAACCTGAATTTCCATACCTATTTTGGACATGTATATATTGCTCTATGCCATAAAAAACCTTTTTCTTGGAATTCCAGGATATTCCTTTACATTAGATTGATCCAGTTTTATTATCATCATCTGCTTAAATGTACATAATCAGATGCAGTTCCTACTTGTTCAAAATTAAGATTATCATCTGATGTCCATGTGACAATAACTGCAGGGAGGTACATTCTAATCCAAATTCCCTATATCTGTCTGTGTGTATATATATGTGTGTTAAAGTTTCTGTTATTGCTTGTGCATGAAGACCTTAACTCCCAATTGCCACCAAACTCAGTTCATAGGTGCACCATAGAGACTTGCATGTCATGGTGGGATTAAAGGTCACATACCAAGGTCATAGGTCATTAGAGGTCAGCATGTGTAGAGAAGTATAGGAAAGGTAGATCGCGAAAGCAGGCGAAACAAGTGGTTCGAGAACCGCCTTGTTTGTTAGCTCAACTTAAGCATAGCTTATGTCAAGGTACTGTGTTAATCTTTACCATACCATCAAGTAGTTTTAAGTGAAACATCAAAGGAGCCGTGTTCCTCGTATTTCCCGTATTATGTCAATGACTGCGTACCGTACGCGCTTACTAGCATAATACAGAAAAATATTAGGTCGATGACCGCGTATCCGAGGCGTACAAATACTTCGGAATAAACCATTATCGGAATGGGGGAGTACATGTGAATCGAGCTTTCTTTACAAATAAAGTGTTAAAAAGCATGAAAACACACTTTTGAAACGCTAAAATCACAAAATTAATCTCCTTCTAATTAATTTTAGTGGTATGATAAATTCGTTATGAGGTTCAGCGGAGACATGGTATGGGAAATACCATGCACTCAGTGCCATACTGGGTTCAGCCTTCGGCTTCACCCAGTATGACACTTCGCGCATGGTATTTCCCATACCATATCTCCGCTTCACCTCATAACTAATAATGTCTGCATTTCTAGCCTTCCGTTATCTGCCAGAGGACAAGAAGCAATTCGGTATTTTTCTGTCTCAAAGCTTTGATATTGTTTGTCTACTAAATTGTTCAAATGCCCATTTCCTTGTTGTCAAACCAATTATGATGTACCATTGTGCTAATTGAAACGTGCAGGTGCCCTCTCAATATATGAAATACTGGGCTGCTTTCATAATCTGCAGTGCCTTTTGAAGTTTACCAGAACATGCACCAACAGCATGCCACTCTACAGAATGAATGGACAGTAATCAAAATTTGCATAGAATTTAGAATAATCCAAGTGACAAGAATAACAGATAATGTTCAGAGAGACATTTGAGGTCATTGCTGAAAAATGCTCAACTGCTTCATCACAGAAAAGTTCATTCTGCAACATTTCTCAGAATTTTCTTTATATATTGAGTAATATGAGGTTCAGGGATAAGAGGTCGAAGTTCGTCAGGCCTGTACACAGGTGGTGTGGAGTCGTATGCCCAAATTCCACAAAAGGTCCATTTTTGCTGTTTTTTTTAAAATTAAGTCCAGAATTTGGGGGAAAATTATGAGAAAGTATACTTTTTGATGATGAGATGTTGAAAAAAGTACCACTTTTACCAAAAAAAGGTTAAATTTGTGAAATCCTGCACCCCCTAATAAATCCTGCGTATGGCCCTGGAGTTCATTTTGGGGTCATTCATAGGTCACATATGAAAAACACTCCAAATCCCACTGCTCCACAGAAAAGGTGGGCTTCTACCAAGGTGCTTAAGAGTAATTCTTAATGTGTTATGTTCAAGTTATCCAGGAGTCATTTGAGGTCATTATTAAAAATTGAATGCTGGATAGGCATTTTCCTCACAATTGATCCATTGGCAGTGAGTCATATAGGGTTTTCTGGATTTACAATAAAAGTTATTCCAAAAGTAAATAATCTCTCCCACGTTTTTTTGTCGCCTGCCTCAAGGCAGGAAGACGCATAGGGATCACTTTGTCCACTGTCTGTCCACTTTGTTGTTGTGAAAAGGGGTTAACATTTGCCTGTAATATCCGCATACTTTGATGGATTTAAACCAAACTTGACTCGTAGGTGCAACATAGGATCCCTCATTTGTTGATGAGGTCAAAGTTCACGTGCCAAGGCCAAAGGTCATGTGAGGTCAAGTAGTAAGATGGGCTGAAAATGTAAAATTGACCTCAATTGAAAAGTTGATAGAGATTACATGCAAACCCTCATTTGTTTATAAAGGCAAATGTCACTTATCAAGGTCAAAGGTCACATGAGGCCTATCATTCAACGATGTTAGGCGACACAAGTGGTCCGAGGACTGCATTGTATTCCAAGTTTTAGAGCTGCAAGTGGTCCGAGGACCGTGTTGTATTCCAGGTTTTAGAGTTGATTGGGTTAATGTGTTTCTGAAAATCTTAATTTCCAACCAGGAAAAGACGGCATATATCAAGGACACCATCACCGCATAGAAGTAGCAGTCTTAGTCCTGAATACACAAGAGAAAAATACAGGTAGGTTTTTATCTCTACAGTTTGTTATGTTAGTGTGTGTTATGTCAATATAACAAGCTTTACTGATATACATTGTGCCTCTGGGATTTTTCTTCTGACTGACAT
>JAMKCH010004066.1:0-45927 GCA_023653785.1 Ophioderma brevispina
TGTCAAACAATCTCATACATTGGAGAATGTTCAGAAAAGGGCATGTAAAATAGTTCTTGGTCGTCAATATGTCTCATATGAATGTGCACTGTCACCTGGATCTCTTGTCTACTCGGAGGGAGATGCATTCCTTGCATTTTGCCCGTTCTCTTCCTCAATCTGAGCGTACCAGGGACCTGCTTCCTCCACGTAGAGTGGAGATCCACGACAGGCAATTGAAAAATAGCACCCACATCACCCAAATACGTGCTCGCCCTGACAGATTTGCTAAGAGCCCCATTCCATACTACATCCACTTTGCTTAATTTCTTGGGGTTTTGACTGCCTTTTCTGCATTCATTGCCTTGGTGCTTTTCCACAACTGTCTGCTTTTATGTTATTATAATTTGTTATTATAATATGCTATATTTATTAATGTCACTATTGTACTCTAATTGTTTGTTTTATAACGCAATTCGGCTTTCGAACCGCGATGTTATGCTTACATGTATGCTTATAAAAAATCATCTTTTTATGGTAAGTTGGGGGAGGAGGTTGTGGATCATGAAATGTTCCTTGAAAGGCTGATTCAGAGATTTTGAAATATATAATTTTTTGTGCAGTAATTAAAAATAGTCATCTAGAACTAAAGATAGTGACCTAAAATGCTTAATTCGAAAGTTACAGATGAATCGGATTTTTCGTTTCCATGAAGTAAATATTTATGCATAGTGTAACAGTGCCATATGATACCGTGTATAACGAAAATTCCGGATCCGGAATTTTATAACAAGTTGCCCGGCAAAGTTGTGATTTTCTATATGAAGGACTTCGTTTTTAGCTTAATTATTTCACACAGTGATTAGTATATGGACAGCATTATGCATATGCAAAAAAACATAATTTGTTTGAAAAATGAGTGCGTCCTCATCGGGAAAAATACTGTAATCGGGAGCAAGATAATGCATTGCTTGCTTGTTTGGGGTGCATTTTTGTAAGTCCATGTTCACGCATCATATCAACCTTTGAAGACAAGTGCGCCCCTACCCCCCCCTACCCACACCCCCGAGTATCGTGTACACCGGACTGTGAAGAAGTCTACTAATCTGCTTAACTATGATCTTTTTTATTTTTAGACTTGAACACGGGGGCGACATTTTCAAAGATCTGAATGTTACGGAATCGGCGTTGATCAGGTAATGTATAGTATTGATAAAATTGATATTCTTAAGCAACGGTTCTTCAAAACGTTATTAAAACGCAGTTTAAACTTTCAAACGATATGAATTAACAATTGAACAAACACAATTTTTTCGTAAACCCCTATAGACTACGGAACTCCCTATACGTAGTACCTATTCCAAGCAAAAGATAGTGTTCTTTCCACAATGCATTCATCCAATACATCCTTTTGCACTGGTTGTCACCCCGTTTGTCAATGAGTTGATATTAACAAAATGTTACTTAAATTTTTAAGACTTGCGATGAGTGTCTGTTCATTTATTTAGTGACACCATTCAATTGGAATTTCTAATGATTAAAACCTTCAAATATCAGAACTGACACCTTTGTCGCAAGAACAAAAAAGGTCATTATAGCTCGTCTAACCCATCGATTTTTTCTCCCTGGCCTGGCATAAATAACATATAACATGGCGTAAACATATGACATAATAACATATAACTAATGAACATTCATATAACATACATTTAACATAATAACATAACATAATAATAGAAATAAAAATTAACATTACATATAACATAACATATGCCTAACCTAATATGTAAATATGAAATAACATAACATTTTATATAACATATTTTATATAACGTAACATAACATATGTTGTCAGTGCATTAACCCTTGTCTAACTCATCCAGTTTTTTCTCCCGTGGCATAACATAATACAATTTTCATTTGTGTTATGTCATTTTCATGTCAAGGATATGTTTTGTAAGGGGCATGGTGGACATTTTTCTGAGGAACAAATTTCTCTATTTGCGCTTGATTGGTGTTAGAACACCTACCGAGAACGTTTGAAAGGTTTATTGTACAGACAAGTACAAACGGAACCCAAAACCGTACACTCACAAAAATAATTCGCTGCACTTTTACTCAATACATTTAAGTGTAACCGGGTTACACTTGATTTTATGAGTAATTACCATAAGTTAATACTTTAAGTTAACATTAAATAAGTTTATTTTAAGTCGGCAACTCAGATAATTGTAAGGAACATTACTCATAATAAGTTTACCATACTCAAAATTGATCTGCCTTGATGCACTCATTCATATCAAGTAGTATACACAATGATATTATCAAGTTTCCCCTACGTAATTATCAAGTTGTTGGAACACAAGTTTTATGTGTAGCCAAGTTGGCTATCTTTTTAATTTGACTTTACACTAATTACTCACGCTCATGAGTAAGTTGGACTCATTTTGATTTAGTGATCACAGCACGCATTTTAGTTGTTACTACATTGTTTAAGTCAGCTATATTTAGATTGTCATAACTAAAATACGTATGTAAATTACTCAAAAATGTGTTTCATCTAATCTAATTTGTGATAGTTGTGTGTTAGAAGCTACTTATTTTTCTTTCAATTCGTTTTACCTCAACCGTTAAATTTGTTTTACTCAAGTATTGATACAATTACACATGGCACTCATTTTGATTGCTAATTTCAGGAAGTGACTTAGTTGCTGGAACTAAAGTTTTATGTGTACAAGTTGGCTATCTTTTTTAAGTGAACTTTACTCTAATTACTGACGCTCATGAGTAAGTTGAAATCATTTTGATTTAGTGACCAACAGCAAGCACTTTTAGTTGTTACTACATTATTTAATTAAGCTGAGCGAAGTCAAAATATTTGTATTGCATACTTAGAGTTACATAAATTTACCTCAAAATGTTTGTCTAATCTTTGTGGCACGAGAGAAATGCCAAATCATATCCTTTTCTAAATAAAGGAGGGCGTTTTGGACTTATTCATTCAGATGTTATTTACTACATTGGTAAGCATTCTAAATATGCAAAAAAAACTCAGTTTCGATAAACATGGAGCACTTTTCTGGAAAGTCCTCGTTTCTCTTTAAGGGGATATAGCAATGAATCATATACCTATTAATTGCAACATGTTTAAGTTTATATGTGTTTTTATTAGTAGATCCTTACCCAAATACCAAGTATTAAAAAAAATAAACCAACAATGTCCTAAACCAGGTAACACATAACGTTTTCGCGACGTTTGCAAACGTTACAAGTGGGTCAACCAGTCAAAAAACGTGAGAACACGTTTTGAAAACGTTTGAAGTTCAACCAACCGTCACACGTAATAATTACGTGCTAAAAACGTCTTTTTAAACTTTTTGAAAACGTGATATGTTACTGGATGATGTGGTCTTTGGAACCGTTTGTAGGACGTTATGACGACGTATATGCATGAAACGTTCGCACAACGTGTCCTTAACGTTCTTATATTAAAAACATGCAAATTAGAAATGGGTTTTGAAGCGGTAGAAGTTAAGTTATGACATTCTAGAGTATAGTATTTCCAGAAGGTTTTTTTTTAAAAAATTTTTTTTATTGAATCTGTCTAAAGGCAGCCTAAGAATTACCCGATTTATTCTATGTAACGGAATAAACCATATTCTAAACTAACGGGAGCATGCGCACTGGTTATCTTCCGCTGCCCTTAGTTTCGGTTCTCGCGGGCTATTTTCCTCATTTGCGTAGAGTCCTCCGCGTATACGCCTTGGCCAACGCACTCCGCATAAAAGGCGCTTTTTGTTTTTCCATGTTGGTGGTTATGTTGGTGAAGATCGCGGCATTAAGACTTGCGTGGGTAGCGGGCGCGGAGGAGGGAGTATTTATTATTGTTATTTTATTAGTATTATTATTTTTGTTTATATTTTGCTTTATTGGCATTATTATCAACGTGCGGTTAATTCTGTCAGCACAGAGGGTCTAAATTTAGTGGTAATGAAAAGGGTCAATTAATAGGTCACTCACTTTTGAAAAAAGATACAACTCTTCTAATACACTTCGAGCCTATATTAAATATAAATTACCCTTAAATTGTGAATCGTCAGTGGTGTAGTGGTTAAGTATTTGGTCTTTCCGCGAAGGGTCCCAGGTTCAATTCCAGTACAGGTAAGTGGTAAGTTGTGTTGTCAAAACCAAACTTGTGTAATATGCTTGTGTAGATTTCTTGACTATACAGATCAGATATAGTACCGATTACCTTTTTTCTCTAAAAATTGTTATTAGCGTTTATTAGGCAATAATCCAAATGTTTTGCAAGTTCTCATAACGTTTGAGAAACGTTTTTAAATCGTCTTACGTTTTAAGCACGTTTTGATAACGTTCTCAAATCGTTTTAATAACTCTTATAAACGTTTTGAAAAACGTGAAAAAGTGTCTACACAGTCACGTGTTTTTGAACGGGTTAAAATGACGTCAAAGTGACCAAGTTTAAACGTTTTGAACGTTGGCAAACGTATTTGGCTAGCTGGGGAAAGGAGCCTTTTTGCGGGGCGTGGTAGCGACCGGGCTACCCGACTCTATTCGCTTGGGTTTGACTACTTTTGAAATATCCGTGGTGCAGAAACATTCGTGCCGATGATATCTATAAAATCTAATGTGTGATAGCTTATAAATGATGTTGCAGTTTTACGTCATATGGATATTGTTATGCAACGGTTCTTCAAAACGTTATTAAAACGCAGTTAAGCTTTCAAACGATATGAATTAACAATTGACCACGGCAATTTTCCTTCGTAAACGCTCTATACTAGCCGGGAACCCTATACAGTATTAATCCTATTCAAAGCAAAGGGGAGTATAGTGTTCTTTCATCCCCATTAAACATTTCTCTTTTTCCATACAATCAATTTTTGCACTGATTGTCACATGAGTTTATAAAAAAAGGTCCGTAAACTGCATAGATTGCGATGGTTCTGTCCATTTTATTTAGTTTACAACCATTCAAATGAATGTCTAAAATTAAAACCTTTCAATAGCAGAACTGACACCTTTGTCCAAGAACAAACAAAGTGCAATTTTTCGCTCGTCTAGGTAAACCCATCGCGGTTTTGGTAGTGGCCAATTTGTGATTCACTGTGGTAATGTTTCCCGGAGGTAACAATTTGTTTTTACAAATCTAATGAGGCAACTATTTCATTTTCCATTATTCCTTATTCGAATTTTTGCAGTAGACACCTTTCACCATTCACCAACCTTTACTTAATCGAAAACCCACATATTGCATAAAACAACCTAACCCTACATTGAACTGATTTTGCAACTGGTTCTTTGGTTAAAATCTCTAAATCACATTCACAAGATGTAATACACAAGAAAGAAAACCCTGATATTTTAATTTAAGATACAAATAAGAACTCTTTTAGGGATTTCAGCATCTCAAACGCGGGCAATAAATCATAACGCGGGGCGGGTTAACGAGCAACATAACATCGACTTTCATACCCCTTATCCCGGTGCATAACATAACATAACATTCCATTAACATGGCATCAAAACATAATTACATATCACATTATATAACATACATACGACATTCATTATAACTACAATACGAACTAAACCTATAACCATATACATAACCTTAATACATAACCTTACATATAACATATAAATTATAACATTACTAACATAACATATCCATAACATAACATAATATATTACCATGTTAAAAACATTTTATCATACAGATGTTATAAGACGTAACATACATATGTTATTTCAGTGCATTAACCCTTCTTACCCATCCATCCAGCATACATAATCAAACATGTTGTTTATGTTATGTTATGTCATGTCATGTCATCTCTATAGTCCATGGCCGGAGGATCTATGTTTTAAAGGGGCATGATGAATTTTTGGAGGATACTAATTTCTCTATTTGCGCTTGATTGGTGTTAGAATACCTAGCCTACCGAGAACGTTTGAAATGTTTATACAGGAAACCCACAAGTACAAACAGAGAAACCCAAACCGTACACCACAATAATTCGCTGCTTGACTAATACATTTAAGTGTACCGGGTTACACTTGATTTATTGAGTATTACCATAAGTTTTATCTTTAAGTTAACAGTAAATAGTTTATTTAAGTTTTCGGGTACTCAGATAGTGTCAGGACATTACTCATAATAAGTTTTATCCATATTTACTCAAATTGATCTGCCGTGAGCACATCATTTCTATCAAGTAGTACAAAACGAAACAAAAATTAATTATCACGTTTCCCCTTACGTAATTATTAAGTTGTTGAACTCAGTTTTCTGTGATCAAGTTGGCTATCTTTTTTTAAGTTGACTTTACACTAATTACTCACCTCATGAGTAAGTTTGGACTCATTTTGATTTATTGATCACAACCGCATTTTATTTTACTACATTGTTTATTAAGTTGAGCGAAGTCAAGCTATTTGTATTGGCAGTAACTTAAAATACTATATAATTTACTCAAAAATGTTTACTATCTTTGTGATAGTAGTGCGCAGAAGCTACTTATGTCTTTCTTTTATTCGTTTTACTCATCCTTTCATTAATTCGTTTTAAACTCCAATAGTTGATACAATGAACATGACACTCTTTTGATTGAGTAATTTCAGGAAACGTTACTTACTGCTTGGAACGAAGTTTTATTGTACTATCTTTTTTATCCGCCCCTGGCTTGAAAAGCAGAAGGGGGATTAATGCTATCAGTCAAGGCGCGTCGGCGGCGGCGTCCAACACAATCTTGTGAACACACTATCTGAAGACCCATAAGGGTTTATGGTGAATGTAACTTGTGGGTGGATCGAACGTCCATGCCCTTTCTCTGACTTAGATTATGGCGTGGCATATGCTATTAAGGTACCTAATTTGCATCATTAATGAGTTAATTTGGGGTATTTTCCAACACCATCTTGTGAAGCGATACATGAGACCCTAGGGGTTATGTGATGTAACTTGGTGGGTGGGACGGACCTGCCATGCCCTCATCTGATTAGATATGGGCGTGGCATATGCTAATTAGGTACCTATTTGCATAATTAATGATTAATTTGGGGTATTTTTACACACAAAAGCTTGTGAACAACTATCTGAAGATCCAGTCCGATTTTTGATGAAACTTGGTGTAGGGGTGGGGAATCATGTACTCTCGCGATGATTAGGTTTGTTGGTGCATGATATGCTAATTCAATAGCTTAATTGCATATTATGGCTAAAGTTTGGGGTATTTTCACCCAAAAACGTGTGAACAACTATCTGAAGATCCATTCCGATTTTGATGAAAACTTGACGGGGTGGGGAAGCAAGTCTCTCGCGCTGATTAGTTTACGGGGGTTGTTTCCGGGTTAAGGGGTGTTGTCCGGGTTTAGGGGGGTTGTTTCCATCTGTTAGGGGTTGTTTTAAGGGGCATTGTTGGGGTTTAATTTGGGTTGTCTGGGTTTTAAGGGGTTTTGTCACCCCACCTGGATTTAAGGGGGTTTCTTAACTTAAGGGGATTGTTGGGGTTTACGGTGGGTGTCCGGGTTAAAGGGTTTGTCCGGGTTTAATGTGGGGGGGTTGTCTTGGCTTAATGGGCTTGTTGTGGTTTAAGGTGGTTGCAACGAGTTTTAGGGGGGTTGTCCGGTTTAAGGGGGTTGTCCGGGTTTAACGGGGGTTGTCCAGCTTTAAGGGGGTTGTTTAGGGTTTAAGGGGGATTGTTTGGGGTTTTAAGGTGGGTTGTCTGGGTTTATAAAAGGCGTTGTCCGGGTTTAAGGGGTTGTCTGGGACTTAAGAAGGGATTTTGGGTTTAAGGTGGGTTGTGCCTGGTTTAAAAAAAAAGTGGTTGTCCGTCCTCCGGGTTTAAAGGGGGGGGGGTTGTCGGGCTTAAGGGGCTTGTTGTGGTTTACGGTGGGGTATGTAACGAGTTTAAGGGTGTTTGTCCAGTTTAAGGGGTTGGCCCCGGGTTCTAAAGGGGTTGTCCGCTTTAAAGAGGGGTTGTTGGTTTTAAGAGGGATTGTTTGGGGTTTAGTGGGTTTGTCGGGTTTAAAGGGGTTGTTTTGTTTTTTGGTTTAAGGGGGTTGTCTTGACTTAACGGGGGGATTGTTGGGGTTTAAGGTGGGGGGGTTGTCCGGTTTAAAGGGGTTGTGTCCGGTTTAGGGGGGGGGTTGTCTGGGCTTAAGGGGGCTTGTTGTGGTTTAAGGGTGAGGTTGCCCCGAGTTTTAATAAGTGGGGGTTGGTCCAGGTTTAAGGGGGGTTGTCCGGTTTAAGGGGGTTGTCCAGCTTTTCAGGGGGTTGTTTGGGTTTAGGGGGATTGTTTGGGTTTTACGAGTGGGTTGTCTGGTTTAAGGAAGGGTTGTCCGGGTTTTAATGGGGGTTTGTCTGGACTTACAAGGGGGATTGTTGGTGTTTTTAAAAGGTGGTTGTCCGGGTTTAAAGGGATTGTCCTGTTTTAAGGGGGGGGGTGTCTGGGCTTAGGGGGCTTGTTGTGGTTCAAGGTGGGTTTACGAGTTTAGAGGGGTTAGTCCATGTTTTAAGGGTGGGTTGCTCGTGTTTAAGGGGGTTTGTCCAGCTTTTAAGGGGGGTTGTTGGGTTTAAGGAGGCTTGTTGGGGTTTAGGTGGTTGTCTGGGTTTATAACGGACAGGGGGATTTTTCTCCGGTTTAAGGGGGGGGTCGTCTGGACTTAAGGGGGACTTGTTTGGGGTTTATCGGTGGTGTCCCGTGTTTAAGGGGTTGCTTGTCCGGCCCGAGGTTTTCAGGGGGTGGGTGATGTGTTATCTTCTGGTGCTACTTCTAGAAGGTTTTGGGTTGGTGTGTGTGTTTTGTTCGCTCTGGGTGGGAGTGTGTGAGTTTTCACGAGTTTTATCGTGCTGAGGAGGGGATGGTTTTTGTTTGGTGAAATATTAGTGTTTTACCTAGTGTTTGGTGTCCAGGTTTAAGGGGGGTTGTACGGGTTTAAAGGGGTTTTCCAGCTTTAAGTAAGGGGGGGTTGTTGGGGTTTAAAGGTGGTTTGTTCCCGTTGTTTTAAAGAGGGGTTTTCCGTCCCGGGTTTAAAAAGGGGGGGGGGGGTTGTCTGGGCTTAAAGGGGGCTTGTTGTGTGGTTTAGGGGGGTTTGCACAGGTTTAAGGGGGGTTTCCAGGTTTAAAGGGGGTTTGTTGGGGTTTTCACAGGGCTTTTTTGGGGTTTCAAGCCGGGGGGGGTTATATATTTTTTTTAGTCATGTGATACTAGGGCGTGAAACGGGGCGGTCGTGGAGAGGTATAGGGGAGGGGATAAGGGTGGGGGGAGGAAGGTGAAAAGATGGAGGTGTCCGGAGTTCGTGGTATGGTGGTGTAAGGTTTGGGGGGGGTGGGTGGGGAGTTGGGGTGTTTATTTTTGGTTTTTGGGGTGTTTTGGGGGATTGTTTGGTGGGTTTGTCAGGTGGTGTGGTCACAATTAAGTAGCGGTCTTATGCTTTCGGCAGAGAATTTTGTGCTCTGCATGCACGCTGGCAATCGCGCGTATGCGCGCAATTGCGTATGCATTGCGCGGACTTTGCACATGTTCGTTGTCCCGTCTGTGTATTTTAAGGAAAAGGGGGTTGTCTGGGCTTAAGGGGGAATTGTTTGGTTTAAGGTGGGTTGTCCGGGTTTAAGTTGGGTTGTCCGGGTTTAAAAGGGGTTTGGGGTTGCCTGGGCTTAAGGGGGCTGTTGTGGTTTAAGGGGGGGGTTGGCAAGTTTTAATGGGTGGCCCAGGTTTAAGGGGGTTGTTGGGGGGTTTTACGGGGATTTTTATGGGTTTAAGGGGGTATTTGCAGCTGATTATTTAAAAATAAAATTGTAAACCGCTCCCGCCAGGGGGATTTAGATCGTTCGAGAACGCGCGACGTGTATTTTTAAGTTGACTTTACTCAATTCTGACGGCTCATGAGTAAGTTGAACTATTTTGATTTAGTGACCACAGCAAGCATTTAGTTGTTACTACATTATTTAATTAACTGAAGCGAAGTCAGATATCTTGTATTTTCAGTACTCTTTGGCCATGGTGGTTTTTAAACTGGTAGTCAGATAGGGTTGTGGGAGCGTGACCACCATGGGCACATTTTTTTGAATGTTTACAATTTTTATTCACATCTTGTACCTACAGAGACAAATCATTCAAATTAAAGCCCTTGGTGAGATCTCTAAAGTGACACCTTAAATATGACCTAACTGTCAACTTCTGAAGTTATGATCATTTAGTAAAAAAAAAAAATGACAGGGTGGAGCTGAGGCTGCCACGCGGTAAATTTGGAATAACAATTACTAATTTGACTAATACTTGTCATAGTCCTAATTTAATCAATCAGTTTAATTTGAAGTGTATTAGACATCATTGGCATTGAGCAAATATGGAAATAACTTAATATATTCATACTTGGCACTGGATAAAGTAACATGGTTGGACCCGTCAAATGCAAAATAGATCACTGTCAAAACACAAATATGATGCAAATGAATTACTTGTGATGGTGTATCTGATCTGCAAATTGTTGATCGTGCAGCTGGGTTGGGAATAAATCTACTTCAACATAAAGATACTTTAAAACTAAATGACAACATTTATTTTTAAAATGTAAAAGGTAGAGCTGTAATCAATTTGCACTAAAAAATAAGCAATGAGGATATCTTGCCTTGGTAAACGCATGCTATACAAAAAAAAAACAACCACCAGGGATGGTTGTTTTAAATAAGAAACTTAGGCAGGAAGCCAGTGCCCCAAGGAAAGCACTCTACTGTTGGGTGTGGATATACAGCCAACGAAAATCACAAGGGTTTTACATCCATTCCCTATATGAATGCAACCTCATGTGTGCCATTTCCATGTAACTTCAATACGCTCTTGAAGCTACCCCTATTGTGTTAAAGGTTAGCTCTAGAATTGGTTAAATGTTCATGTTAATCAAATCAGTTTGGAACAAGCACTATACAAATGTTTCTTTTGTGCAATTTGTGCGGATACATAATTCTAATTATCACCTAGCAGAATTTGACAAAAATGTACATTTTCATAACATGTCGACAGATGTTTGGCCACAGATATCCATAGCCGGTAGCATCGTAAAAGTATCATTTTGGAAAGCTCTAGCTTCTGCGAGTTCAAAGTACTGGATGTCTTTTTTGATGTGGGGTATAAGAGAGGAAAGACAAAAAGTTCACACACACACCATGAAAGTTCCAGAATTTTTTCATGAAAATCCACACTTTCTAGTTTCACTGCACAATTTCTCTCTAACACTTAACCCCACATAAAACATGTCATTTTTTTGGTTCCTTAGAAATTTGGCTTCATAATATATGTATTACTTTTTTCTCTATGGTAGCATACATATTATTGAACTAATTAATTTAATCGACTTTGGCGCATTTCTCGGAATTCAAAAGTGAAATTTCTGTGTCACACGAAAATCTACCAGTTCAAAACGCGTGGCCTTATAGTACATAAATTTACTCAAAATGTTTGTCTAATCTTTGTGCAAGAGAAAATTCCATATCAAATCCTTTTATAACATAAAGAGGGCGTTTTGGACTTATTCACTTCAGATGTTATTTCATACATTGGTAAGCATTCTAAATATGCAAAAAACTCAGTTTCGATAAAAATGGGGCGCACTTTTCTGGAAATGTCCTCGTTTCTCTTTAAGGGGATATAGCAATTGAATCATATACCTATTAATTGCACATGTTTAAGTTATATGTGTTTTATTTAGTAAATCATTACCAAATTACCAAGTATTAAACAAAATTAACCAACAATGTCCTAAATGAGCCTTTTTGGGCGTGGTAGCCGACGGGCTACCCGCTCTATTCGCTTGGGTTTTGACCTACTTTTGAAATATCAGTGTTGCAGAAAATATTCGTGCCGCTTATATCCTCTAAAATCTACATGTGTGATAGCTTATGAAATGATGTGCAATTTTACGTATTATAGATGGATGTGTACTCAATAAGATAGGCCTAGCGAAAACCTGAACGTAAATTGACAAAAAGATATTAATGTTCAAAAGACTACAAATACAAAGCGATCACTTATCACACTTGCTTGCCGTCGTGAGCGGTATACACTAAAATACGACGGGAACACAACAAAGATGAATCTACATAGCGTAATGTATTTTCGTTGCTGGCGACAGGGTAGGGCGGCCAAGAAATCCCAAATTTAGACATCGCCATTGGTTTAACACGTAAAAAAATTCTGAAATTTGTATATGTTGTCAAGGAATATCTTCTTATTCCCAAACTGTTGGAGGAAAGAATCAAACTCTATTGTAAGGAGATTTCTGATTGTTTTTGGTATGAAAAAACGACGGGCCGTGCTCTTTGTGATGCTCTAATTTCCATGTGTTATAGTTTATGGATAGATGTGTTTTACGTCATAAGGAATCCTTATTAAGGATTGTATACCCAATACGTAGGCCTACGAAACCGAAAGGGCATTTAGGGAGGAAAGATATGTTCAATAAAGTAGATAATACAAGGCGATGAGCGGAATAGCAGAAAAGTTTCAAGAGGCTTGCGGTTAGAGGTTCCAATCGTATATTAGTGTGATGAATCAACGGATGTTAAACATGCTTGACCCCGCGCTAAGCTCCGCAGTTGCGGTTTTTTGCTGGGTACTATAAATAAAATTTCCTTTGAAAAGGAAAAGGGCGAGCAAAAAGAGGAACTTTCCCATAAAAATGTTTTGCGAAGGGTAAGATGGGTAAGATGATGTAGACCAGTTTGGGCAATTTCAAATAAGCTACCCTTATTATATTTTTTTATGGTCCCCGCAACTTTTGTTGGACGAAGGGGGAACTATAGAAATCCTTCTCTGTCGTTGTGTGTGTGTGGTGCGGGTGTGTGTCCCACGCGATATCGTTGGAACTAAGCAAAGTGTGGGGTGGTCCATCTGTTCGCAACATAGATGTATCTCGGAGTGTACGCGCTGCGGTGGGATCCGAAGTGGGTCATGTGTCATGGTGTCAAAGGTCAATAAGGCGGGCCTCGCCAGTCTCAAGAGCAAAGTATTGCTCGGACAAAAAAGGGCCTCCGACGTCGGAAACACCTCGCACGCAAAAATATCTTAGCCTACACGCAATTTCACATTGTTAAGAAACAAACCTAACGCGGAACATTATAAGCCGCACGGGAGAGAAAATCTTTATAGCCAATTAGCAGTATTGATCGATCAATACCGTCTTAATGTCTGGAATCACTCTTCGCCCAGGGAGGCCGCTGTGGTCGCCGCCTATTACCGCTATAATTATATATTATTTTGTAAACAGTTTGGTTGTAGCACATAATACTAGAGGCATTTGAGGGTTGTTTTGTATTCTAGCGGTCTTTCTCGCTTTTTAGTTACATGGCACAAATGGCTCGGTGTGAAGTGAAGTAGAGTAATTGCCCGTGCGGTGTTAGATTCATACGTTCTCAAATCATAACACCAGACACACTTTTGACTTGACAGTTAACAGCAATGTTTGTTAAAATGGTAGGGACTGGTAGCTTGAAATGGTCGGCTGAAGTTACACATGGGCCAATTGTAGTGTTAGATGTTAATAATATGGGCCAGACAGATTAGCAGGCATGGATTAGCAGCAAAAGCAACAAAAGAAAGTGACGTAGGATGTTAACTGGTCTATTCAACAATTGTTTTGTTTGAATATGTAAAAAAACAATAAGCATTTTTTTTTTTAATTTTTTAGTTTTTTGATTTTGTTTAAAAATGAACCAAATACATAACTGCAAACTACGAAATATTGAAAACAAAATACAAATCAAATACGCCACAGGCAACTTCCTTTTACGACGGAAATAGACATAAATTGGCATTTTCAAGTGAAAAAATTTCTGTTCAGTAAATATCGGAAAGGTTATTTAAACAAGAATAATAATGATATGGTGCAGAAAATCAAATGAAATTGAATCCTGTTGTGTTTACCCAAAACCGTCCGTAATTTTAACAATTAGAGAAAATTTGGTTGTACATGTAGCACTGTAAGAGAGGCGGTTTTCGCGGTGTAGTTCCAGCGTGCTTTCTTCGCCTTGCATGCAAAGCGGCTGTAGGGGGTGAAGGGTATAGAGTATTTGCCCACGCGGAGTTAAGTATTCACGCGTTCTCAAATCAAAAAGACAAAAACTATACACATTCTAAAAGTGATATGTTTAATATTAAAACTAAACATTAAGGCATTTCCAATCTATAGGAGCTTATAGGCGAATTTAAAAATTAAGTAGTATTGTTTGAAAATATACACAAAATACCAAATACGTAAATATTAAAAACAAAATATAATCCAATACGCCACAGAAGTCGCTGATACTAGAGGAAGTCAGTGGTGTATTTCTCGCGGTGGTCTTTCTTCGATTTTACATGCATGGCTCGGTGAAAGTAGTGATGAGTGAGTAATGCCGTGCGGTGAGGATGTTAGTTCACACGTTCTAAATCATATACACCAGAAACAATTCTTAACATGTTTTGTTTGAAGGATGTAAAACTAACCAATAATCATTAACACTTGTAAGGCTAACATTTAGAGATCTAATTTATTGTTTGAAAAAAATACCAAATGGCAAAGACGAAATATTACGAAAACAAAATTACAATCAAATACGCCATAGAACTTCCATTTTCCTTGACGTGTAAAATACAACATAGATTTTGTATTTTCAAGTTCAAATATTCCGTTCCACGTAAATATCTGAAAGTTTATTAAAAACAAAGATACTAGAATTTCGCGGTCTCGGCTTTGCTATTCCGGAGGGGTTTGGGTTGGTTTGGTTTCCGTTCGGAACCTTATGCGGGGCGCCTTTGGCGATGGAGGGGGCTTTTGTGAATGACGTTAAATGGCAGATCGAGTGCGCGGGTAGGAGTGGCTCTAATTTTTTTTTCAGGTAGGATGTGCGGGCCCCCGTTTCCGAACTTGGGTGCATAGCAGAACTATAATTAAATTGTGTCCCAAAGGTAAGGGCCTTATAGGAACTGAAATTTTGTGAAGATTGCCGGATTGGGGCCGAAATTTGGCTAAAGTTGAGCTTTTGAGGCAAAATTTACAAAGGAGACCTTATGAACTGAATTGTACTTCAACCCAGGGTCTCGGGACACAGTATACTATTAAAGATAATTGAAATTTTACAATATTATACGGGCATTCTTTCTCCAACAAAATAGTAAAATGTTACAATATACTCTAAAGTTAATTTAAATTCAAACTCTTGGAAGGTTTGTATTCGGTGAGTTTATTAAAGAGCTTGGGGATATGTAGGGATAAAAAAGCACGATGACCACAACCACCACACCAACCTAAGCAAACCTGCCTGTAATTTTAGACCCACTTTTAAATGTAAATTATACGTTTTACGGTAGGGCGTATTTAGTTGTAAATGAATGCTGCGTATCCTACTGTAAAATTTACACAAGTACAGATAAATGACGACAAAGCAAAGTACATTTTTACTGCCCTTCTATAGTTTACATTTACCACTCAAATGGCATTTAACACACAGGTAGTGGATGGGGTGGGTGGGGCCTGGAGCCCTACATCCATAAAAGAATTTCCCATTGGAATAATGCTGCAAACCCTGCACAGGCACTATATAGTGTCTAAGACAGTTGACTATGATTGAAAGAAAAAAATAAAAATATTGATCGTTTAGAAATAGGGATGCCATTGGTCGGAAAGTAGCCATTTTGCCGCTTTCTCCACAGTGTTGCACTATACAGTTTTAAACAATGCGTACATGAGTTAAAGGCATTATCATGATCCCCCGAAATCGAAAATATTTGGAAATCGCAGGAATAGCTTAAAAGTTAAAATTGCGTATGTACAATTCTCATATCTTTTTGCCATCTGAACAATTGCAGAAAAGTGAAGAAAAAGCCGGGATCAAAGATATACGAATCTACATCAATTAGGCCTACGTGTTGTAGTAAGTTCCGTGCTGTCCGTACGTAATTAACTAAAATATCAAATTTTGGCTTGATTACGCTGCTTTGGTTCATTATCACACTTCAGGTTTATTTTAGGACACCCGGAACTTGGTCACAAACACCGAAAATAGGTGGTTTATGATTTTTTTTTTTCCGATTTTTCTATTTTAAGCAAATCACTGATAGTGCCTTTAAGAATAGACCAAATTAACAATAAATGGGGTACTGTATACTTTTGAATTCTTTGTGGGTGCCCTTTTCCAGACCATGTTTTCCCCATTCGTTTGTACATGGAAATGAATTATCAATCATCAATCTTTATTTGTTCCTCATAGAATACAGCAAACACTATATAAATAATTATGTAAATAAGCAGTACAGTGACAATTAATCGTACAAATATTACACGTAAAGATGATTTTAATAATACATTATGAATCACTGATCAAATTACAATAATTTTATCACATTATTATTATTTTCAGGGTTAAAAAAAAACAGGAAGATCGTTGAAAGTGAGTGGCTTTAAATATTAAGAGTACATAAATTTCTTTTTTAAATATGTACAATTACTTTTTAAAAAACAAAAGAATGCCTATTATTAACCAAAATATACACACGTAAAGTCTTCAAAGGTCACATTCATTTACACAACCCAAATTCTCAACACCGTATACACGTACCGCACGCTGCACGTACACGCGCAAAGTCCAACACCCCCGCCGATTTCCTTACTGGTCATCTAATTCCTATAAATAGGGTACCACGCGATTAGCTTAGAGTTACCTCAGTCTATTGGCATCAAATTAGTACCACATTCGCAATAATGAAGTCACTACATGACGAAAGTTTGAAGAAAAGTATGAAAATAGGATGGGAAAGTGATATTTCGCAATTTTACTGACTCCCAACAAACTGTGTTTTTGTGACTTAATAGCCATATCTCCAAAATGACCAAAAAAAAAAAAATAACCAATGGAGAGCCAGATTTAGTGGTTGGTGGGAGCCCCCATCTCAGTTATCGCTTAATTCTCAGCTCCCAATTTTCAATTTACACGGACATGGTCATCCAAATACCTAACAAATAAGCTAATGTCATGTTTAAGATACAAATTGGGCTATTTTTTTTCTAATTTACAACATTTTTCCCTGGTTAAAACTAACTTTGTCCACAGCAAAGCAAATTTATTTGATTTTTGCTATTAGTTAGCACTGGCCAAAACATTGTCAATTAGATCCGGCATTCAATAAACAACATAGCACGGAAGCCCTTTGGATGCTGTAAGTGCCCATAAATTGGAGATAAAAAGTATGTAATAGGCATTTCACCATAACCCACAACACAGTAGATAAGGTAAATCAGATTGGCGCGTACACTCGTATGTCCACCCACGGTTCCCCATGTTTTGGGCTAACTTGACACAATGTATTTAATGGGATATTAGTGATTACTCGATTCTTTCACCCTGGCCATCAATTACATGAATTAGGTGCTAATCTTGGAGATAAGATCATGCCATCGATTTCACCGTATCCCATAACTCAGTATGAGTAATTTTAAGACTGCAATCAGTAAATAATGAAGTTACAAGCTTTACACATTGCTGTTGCCTAATTTCCCATCGAGGGAACGTGATCATGACGCAACTGATGAAAGGTATGGTCACTCTTTCTGAGTTTTGTGGCTTGAGAATGAAGAGATGATTCACGTATTTTAATTATGGGTGACATGAAATGCCGTATTGGCCGAGCAATTAGCACTGGAGATCCCGTTTGAACCATGTTGTGCGTTTGCTTAATTTCTGTGACGAGCAAATTTAATCAATTTTAAATAAATCGCATATAACGCTATGGCAAAATTACTTGGTGCCGGGGTAATCTTCAAAGTACTATTTGATTACATGCTGTGTTCAAAACAATCTCATTGATTCTGTTCATGAAGTGATTTTGATGAGGATCGGTAAATACGGCTTAGCCGCGATCACATGTCCTTGTTATTAACAATTCTTTTGCAAAGTCCTGTTCATAGCCAAAGAGCGTGACAATACCGTTAATAAGTTCTATTGGGTACATAAAGAAGGCCAGGATTTCACACCTTATCGGGATCTTCTAATCTACGAACTTAATTTCAATGATTGGGATATTGAAGTCGTTTGATGAATCCCGACACACTTTTGTGGAACGCTTGGAAACGCAACGTCCTGGCGGCAGCGACGGAGGGAGTAGGGTTGAAAGAATCTAAGTCAAAGCGCATCATGGTTTGATGCGAGTATTGATCAGAAAGGTATAGAAGTTTCGCAGAAAAGCTGCTAGATTGTCTATGCGTTGGGCGGAGGTGACAAATCGGCCAAAGATTGGGGGATGTCTTGGCAAGATTAAGCAGAACCGTATACATGTTAAACAGCTGATTAGGAATAAAATCACTGAAATTCGGGTTAACAATCTATTAACATAGCCTCTAAGGGCTGGCCTTCGTGCAGGATTTCTGGAAAGTTTTTTGAAGGGTTACTAACACAATGATCATTCAAATTAATTGATAAACTTCCAGAGTCTGATGATATACTTCTGATAGGAAGAACATGAACCAACGATCCTTCAGTATGGCGTACTCTTGGTAAAATGCATTTGAATATCATTAATACCAACGATGATGTCTTCTTGCACTAAGATGAAAAGGTTGGTTAACACACTCAGAGGTAAAAAACAGCCAGTATTGATGAGAAAGATGATAAATGTTTATGTGTAGATTTAACATGGAAATTTAACGAAGCGCTGAAGTTGGCCAAGAACAATTAAGTCCCCGGGATTGATGGTATACAACGAGCCTCTTTAAAAAACGGGGGCGAATGCTTAAATCGTACTCTTTTGGATATGTTAGACAAATTCATTTCTTTGAAAGATTTCCCGAGGAAGGAATCGGGGTCTCATTGTGTCCTATTCTTAAGAAGGGTGACCCTAAGGATTTGAACAATGACAGGTGTATTCCTTGACTCTCAGTGTTGCAAAAATCTTCAATAGAATTATTGCAATGACTATCTCCAACTTCCTTGAAAGTACAAATGCCCTATCAGAAGTCCAGGGAGGGTTCCGCTCATCTTATCGATCGCTGTTGACGATCACTATTTAACCCTCAAAACATCGCTGCGTGTCGGTCTTGGCCCGAGGTAAAAAAACTTTCTTGGCCTTCCTGGACTTCCGAAAAGCTTTGACACAGTTTGAAGAGCTGGCCTTCTTGCGGCAGCGTGGAATACGGGGTTAAGATTCGAATTTGGAGATTGGTTGATGCACTCTAATGATAATGTCAAAGCGCAGGTTAATTGGGAACATAATACGATTTCTTCGAAGTTCTGACTGGTTGAACCAAGGTTGTGTCTGTCGCCGTTTTAATTCTCTATTTTTTCACGATTCACCAAATAACTCCAGGCTCACGATATCGGGGTAGAATTCATAATGTTGGTGTGGGAGCCCTCTTTTGGGCAGATGACTTGTTTTACACTCTGGCTTAATGACGAAAATAACTTACTAGTATGTTAAACATTAGCTGCCCGATTTTTGACAATAAGTGGAAGTTGAGTTTAATAATCAAAGTTCCTAATTAGTCCAAAGAAAAAGGTCCTAATTAACAGGCCAGATAAGTGACAACAATAAATTGTGGAAACTTGGGGACAATTTAATTTCGGAAGTTGATTCCTATAAATACTTGGTTTTTATTCTCGCAATCTCTCCGATCACACGCATATTATGAGGTTGTTAAGACGGAATAAGATGAATGGCTTATATTAATTCCATTAATTGCTACTGTGACGATTTTAACCGGGTCTATTACGGGACATCCTCTGGAGGCACGATTGCGCTTCCGTCATCAATTATGCAATGCGCTGTTGTGGACTTGTAATGCCATCAGAATCAGAACAGAATTGAAATTCTCAATTCCAAATGGCGCGACAATATTCTGAAAGCATCGCGGAACACGCCGCGTGCTGCGCTTTATGGTGATCTTGGTTGGACTCCCCTTTCCTCCTCATTGCATAATATCACAAGGCTTAAATACCTCTCTAGGTAATTGATATGAAAATGCATCGGTGGCCCAAGCTCCTCTTACTCACTAATGCTCAGTCTTGATTGTGATTTCGACAAGTTGCGTTTCAAATTTTTGGACGCACTCACAATGCCTCTAGCAATTGCGATTTAGCCCTAAGTGACATTTTTGGATGCGCGAAAACCGGGGAACCCCCCATTTGATCCACTCTGGGCTAATTCAATCAATCAAGGCCGCACTCTGTATTCTCAGCTATCAGCTATTGCATGAGTTGAAGAGTCCTGTTCTAAGTCTTACTTGCTGATTCTATCACCATAAAGAATCGCCCAAAGTTTAGAAGTTATCTTTTGGACCAAACGGCTTCTACGGCTCAACCCTTAAATTTAAACTGCGCTCCAACACGCTCCCTCAACCGCAGAAATTAGACACTGTCGTCAGATAAATGATGTACTGCAACCCTCTGTACTCAGGTATTGAAGATGTTAGAACAATTCTTGTTCCAACATGTTTTGCTCTTAATCCATAGATCTGACGAGATACAAAGCTGGAAACCACCTTATTGCAAATGAATCTTCTAGTCATATGGGATGATCCTTTATATCTGCAATTTAGATGTAAAATACCAGCTCACGCTTGGGAGCACCTCAGGCATACTTGTATATAAAGAATGTTAATATTTAATCTATCTTATATTTGGATATTTTTGTAAATCTATGTCAAGCGTGCGTGGAAATTTGAGGTCCGATATTATTCGCCCTAACAGTCATTCCTTACTTTCTTCGTGCTGTATTTGTGTTATTTGTTTATATTTTTGGAACTCATTTCATTCAACCCGGGGTTTGAAGGCTCCTCTTGATCCCGAAATGTTGGTACACTCTCATGTTTGGCATCTGTGGCATTTTTCCTTCATGGTATGGACACATTTTTCGAGATCCAAAACTCGGAGTGTATCAGCGTTGATCAATTGCTTTGCCCTTAGTTTGATATAATATTGGTATCTCCCTTTATTGCCTTTTTGATTTCTTGATGGTTTGTTGTTGTTAGGTTTTTTGTATGTATTTCGGATGCACCTTTTGGTTGAGTGCCACTGGTTTAAAGTGGTATGTCGCAAATAATATAAATAAAATAAATAAATATACCAGCGTTATTGACAATTTGACAAATGTATTATGGGATAGTACTCGCTTCTCCACGTGGACATCTCGCAAACGAGCTATGATGTAAAATGTGCGATTTTCCATTTAGCTTTCGGGGTCGCAACGGCGACAACCCAAGCAAAAAGTCTTCTTCAAAAATACCTTCATACGTAGTCTCATTAAAATATCACATATTACCCTATATTATATAGGGTTTAATATAATATATTACAACAGTGGAAGAAGTCAAAACCTAAACAAGTATGCTTAGATTGCCTCAGACATGTCACTAGTTAAAATACACCCCTGCACCAAGTAAAGAAGCCGAAACGGAAATATTAGAAACTTGAAGTGGTAAGAAACCACTAGCGAAAATAGGTAACAATCGGGCTCAAACAACTTCGACAGATGTTATTCTTCTTCAAAAACACTTTCTCTGCTACAAGATCTCTCGAAAACCACTTAAGAATTCATTTTGAAACAGTTTTTGTCAAGATTCAAATACATTGCGTCTTGATTCAAATCATTATACCTTCTCCTTATACATACCCGGTTCTATCATCCCTACAAAGTCCTGGCAATTTGCGTGGTTGAACCTAAACAAAGAAGTTAAATAAAACAAAATGCTACAAGACAACTCGCACGACGACGAAAGCATACCGCCCTCATAATGATATGGCGCAGAAAATCAATGAAATTTTGCACTGCATGTTTCGTGGTATGTTTACAACCTCCGTTAATTCAAATTAGAGAGCGTCGGTTGTACATATAGCACTTGTAATTTAGAAAGGGCAGTTCAGTGGTGTATTTTCTAGCGTGTTTTCTTCGCTATGCATGCATAGAGCGCCAGTGGGTGAAATATTGATAGAGTTTTATTTGCCCATGCCGGAGTTAACTATTTATACGTTCTCAAATCAAAATACAACTATACACATTCTAACAATGATTTGTTTTTAATACGAAAACTAAACATTAAGCATTGCCAACTTATAGAGCTACACGGCTAATTTCTTCATGGTAGTCTACCACACAGTACCACCGAGAGAAAGGATTACTACCCACTAGAACGTACACTCGCCGGCCAGGATTCCATGTATTTTTGCAGCATAGACGGATAGTGTACACAGCGGCTGTCTGCACTGTCGTGGATTAGCTACGTGGTTACAACATGGCTTCAGCGACGCATGTATTTCTCATGGCCAATTTTGTTTTTTTTTTATATTTTTGGCATATATTTGCATTTTTTATTGCATGTGCGGGAATATGGGGTTTTTGATGATGCCCGATTTGAATTTCGTAATGATTTTCCTAAAAAACGTTCAAAATGCCTTTAAACGGAGCCCGAGTGTATAGCGCCCTCATTTCATGAAATTTTCATCCACTCTCAAAATGGCCGCGTGGTAACCTCGGGGTAGCTACTTGGTTAGCTGCGTGTCTACTCCGGTAATGTCTACTCAACATCCACCTTCTCTCCACCTAGTGGGCAACTACAGGGTAGCCATTGGGGTAGGTACAGCAGAGTAGCCACATTACTGTTTACCTAATAACTGTGTACTTTGTAAGCCCTAGCTTGCAGCTACCGCCTCGCAATTAGCCCAGTGTGTACTGTGCAGTAGCTGCCGCGGTAGACATGGTGTAGCTGCCGTATAGGCTACCACGTGAGTAAGAATCCGGCCGTGTATTATTGTTTGCAAAATACACAAATACAAACTACGAAATATTGAAAACAAAATACAATCAAATAAGCCACAGAACTTCCCTTTTACTTGACGGGAAAATATACATAAATTGTGCATTTTCAAGTCAAACATTTCTGTTCCAGTAAATATCGGAAAGTTATTAAAAACAAAGAGAATAATAATGATATGGCGCAGAAAATTAAATGAAATTTGAACTCCTGTTGTGTTTACAAAACCGCCCGAGAGGCGGTTCAGTGGTGTATTTTCTAGCGTGCTTTCTTCGCTTGCATGCATAGCGCGCCGGGCGGTGAAGTATACATAGTGGTCCAAAAAAGTTGTTCAAATTTCATTTGATTTTCTGCCCCATATCTTTATTACTATCTTTGTTTTAATAACTTTCCGATATGTCCTGGAACAGAATTGTTTAACTTGAAAATGCACAATCTATGTCTATTTTCCTGTCAAGTAAAATGGAAGTTCTGTGGTGTATTTAATTATATTTTGTTTTTAATATTTCGTATTTTGCATATGTGTATATTTTCAAACAAAATGCGGTTTTTTTTTAGATTTGAAATGTTAGGTTTATCAGTTGGGAATGGTTAACTGTTAAAGTTTTATATATTAAAACAAAAAAAATGGTAGAATTGTGTATGGTTTGTATATTTTGATTTGAGAACGTATGGATACCACCGCATGGGCAATTACTGCATATACTTCACCGCGCCGGCGCGATTGGCATGCAAGATGTAGAAAGAGTGCTAGAAAATATACCACTGAACCGCCTCTCCCCGGCCTCTCCAAAGGTATGTCTAAATGTAGAACCAAGGTTTCTCTAATTTCAACGGACAGTTTTGAAACACACAGGAGTTCAAAGTATAATTTCTGATTTTATGCGCAATATCTTTATTACTATCTTTGTTTTAATAACTTTCGGTATTTACTGGAACGGAACTGTTTAAATTGAAAATGCACAATCTATGCCTATTATCATGTCAAGTTAAATGGAAGTTCTGTGGTGTTTTATTTAATTATATTTTATTTTGAATATTTCGTAGTTTGGCATTTGGTAAATTTCCAACAATAATCTAAATGTAGCTTTATAAGTTGGAATCGTATTGTTGTTAGTTTACAAAACCAAACATTGTTCAGAATTGGGTATAGTTTGTATTTTTATTTGGAACGTGTGAATACTTCAAATAAATCCATGAACGAGTATTGTGTGTTTGACAACGGTGAATACTACACACGCCGCAGTGGTGTGGATGAGGTCTATATAGCAATGCGCCGACGTGCATGCATTAGTCAAGAAATAGTGCTAGGAAAAAAGACCACGAGCTGCTTTTAAATACGTATGGCCGTTGTGTCTTTTACAACTGGCTCGGGGCAACATTACGATCGAGCGTTATCAATATCTGTGCTGAGTGAGACGAAATTCACTTGAGAGTTTTTAAATAGGGCCTATCTAGATTTCACATCCGTCATACATAAGAAAATACATTTTCTCTAGTCGATTTTTACTACGTCCTTTACTCAATCCACACTCCCGCAAGGTGGTGTTTGTAAACTGAAATGATTTATTATTTCATAGCCCCAATTAAAATCCTATGAGCCATCGATTATTGGTGTTCGTGGAGAGTGACCAATAGAACATTGAGTACCAATTACGGGATTAAATTGCGTGTGAGTTTAACTTAAGTTCGACCACACGGAAGGAAAGGTCAGTGTTGCTTTTAGATATCCAAGTCTCGCACGGAACAATTTATAACCCGTCCACAAGTTAATTGTTCCGTGCGACGTAATACGTTGCTCTTGAGACTGGGAGGCCCGCCTAAGGTCAAAAATTTGGTAAAAATAGGGTTAAATTGCTAGAAACCTTGTCAACACGATATCTTTTGATCTAAAAAAGTATGGGTGTCCATCTATGCATCATATGTGCCGCTTAAGTAGGCAGCGGATGAGTTCGGAGATGGGTCATGTGCCGTGGGTCAAAGGTCAAATGTGGTCAAAAATTGTTGTAAACCTTGTCAATTGTGGTAGGATGATGAAACTTGGTGGGTGTGCTCAACATTCAGTGCCAAAAAATTTGAAGGTCAATATAAGGTCATGTGGGGTCATTCAAGGTCAAATCCCTATGCATGGTTTTATTGTCATGAAACCTGGTGGGTGCAGTCAACATTTTATGCCAATTTTTCAGGTCATTTCTGGGCCATCTGGGGTCATCTGAGGGTCAATTCACTGCAAATGGTTGTATGCTCATGAAACTTGGTGGGTGTTGTCAACATTCAGTGCTGACAATTTTGAAGTTCATTTCAAGGTCATGTGGGGCCATCCAAGGTCAAATGACTGCAAATGGTTGTACGGTCATAAAATTCGGTGGGTGTATTCAACATTGATACCAGAATTTTTCAAGGTCATCTGCGGTCATCCAAGGTTTTGAAATTGGTATGCCTCTCTGGTTTCCAACACAATCTTCCCTGTGATCTTTAAGTTATGTTACTTCTCCTCCTTTTAACTACCGCGACGAGCGGGGGACCTTTGTGGTTCGAGAACCGCCTTGTTGACAATAGTTTCGATTTTTGTTTTAAAAACGTTTAAAAAGTTGTATGAATTAAAAGCACTATCAGTAATTTGCTCAACCAGAAAATTTTTTTAAAAATCGGCAAAAAATCAAGATTTTGGCATGTTCGTAACAAGTTTTTTATGCTACATCCCACAAGTTATAGGACCAAAAGCAACCTAATAAGGAACACAAGACACTTACTACAACACTTAAATGGATGGAGATTCATATCTTTTGGACACTGTTGTTTTTTCCTTTTCTATCATTTTTTCGTTTAGAAAAAATAACTTAAGAGAATATTCTACAGACTTATTCTTCACTTTTATAAGCTATCCCTGCAAATTTAATTATGTTTACTCTTTCGGGTGGATTACTTTAATCGTTTAGCCAAAAATGCCTTGGATTTATATAAGACATTATCTATTTCTCTCCGACCTCCGAAGATCATGTGTTTATTGTGGAAATATAACTGCTATAGCATAATAAGTATAACCCGGGGTATAACCATATTCATACCTTTCAATTGGAAATTTCTATTTTGCACGCCCTTTCCTTTTTAAAGGAATTTTTATTGTCTCATCACTTTTGACACAAATGCTCGACTTGCTGAAAACGAGCGGATGAGATTGACCCATCAATGCTTCTGAGTGTTGTCTTTGCGTTTTTGTTTTTTATAATAACATCACTTATCTTATGGCCATGGGCCCAACGTTGTAATTTTCTAGGGATATTAGCTATAGTACTTAAATATAATTACAAGATTGGGATGAGTTCTGTTCATTTAGGAACTTTTTGTCACTATAAATTTATGTGATAACCGGTGCAAAAATTGTATTGGAAGAATTGCATTGTGGGAAGAACACTATGTACCTCCTTTTTTATGTCACTTCCGCGATTTGTTTGTTTTTGTGGTTGACTGCTCTGCCCCCAGGATTAGTCCTATGCCAAATAGATAACCGTCTCAACCTTGTACACTATTTTTGGTCAAGGGTACACGACTATAGTAAAACAATGTTGTGTTATCTGGGCATTGTACGCTATAGTACTCTCAAGACCATGGACCAAATCATCTACTAAAGGCTAACTCATATTTTTTGTGTAGTAATTAAAATAGTCATCCAGACACCTAAAATGCTGAATTCCAAGGTTAGAGATGAATCGGATTTTTCGTTTTCAATCAGTGTAACATAATAACAGTATAACAGTGTCATATTGGATACCGTGTACAAAGTTGTGATTTTCTATATGAAGGACTTTGATTTGAGCTTAGTTATTTCACACAACGATTAATATTTGAACAAGCATTATGTGTATGCATACCCTAGTGTATGCAAAAACACGGTTTTTTTTTAAGGGAGTGCGCCCTCATCGGGAAATTCTGAGCCAGCCTTTAAAGAGTCAATGAACTGAGAATCTCTCCCTTGTGATGTGGAATGCTCAGCCATCAAAATCTGTTGCTAGTGCTCAAGAAATGAATGAATTTTAGGGCATATACTAATAAATAATGGGAATCCAGAGGAGACAACCACACAACATTGTGCATGAGATTCCTGTCAATCTTTGCTTGCTGCACATACGCTTTTATGCTATGGCTTTCATCCACTCTGAATTTATATTCTATCTGCGATGGAAAAATATGAATCAGATGGAGTACTTACTAGATTTCATTCCGTTGAGCGCTTTGTGGAAGTTTGGTCATTACTCCACCACGAGGCAAAAAAAAAAGACCGTTGTTATTGCCATTGTTAATATGTCAAGAACGTAAATATGGTCACACGGGGGTCGCTTCTGTCGTGCCATACTCAATTGGGCTCATTGTACGATTTGAATTAGACTCCAATGACCCCACACTGTTTAAAATATTCATTTAAAAGTTTTAATTGACAGCTGCGGACTCTTGTGGTCTCCCCTGTTACTAACTGCCAAGCAGCGAACTAATCTCTACACCACCAAACCAACACTGGTTCCATAACATTCCTTCTTAAGTATTTAACCAATTATGACTAGATCTCAGCGCGGGCCTTTTCTTAGATCTGCCTTAACTATAGCGTCATTGAATGGGAGGGTTAGTCCAATGCAAAAGGAACATCATCGCTGATTTGTGTAACAATCTCCAAATGCAATATCCTATATTCTGCAGGAAACCCACCAGAAGAATACGATAACCACCGGCCAAAACCATACCAGGAATGTTCCTTGCCGTATCGAAGAGACACAACACGCCAATAGGGAAGTGCTATTTTTGTGAGAACAGGTACCGAAGTAGGAGCAACCTCAATATCTGATGACAAACAACATCGAAGTCCTCACATTGAGCTTAGCTCTGTCATAGTTACATCATCTACAAACTCCATCAGTAGACTTCAAGAACTCTCAACTCAGCTTGGGAATTCCACCCCAAAACTCACTTATTCATTGTCGATTTCAACAGCCACAGTACCAATGGCTGGATATAATGAAAAATAACAACGACGGCCAAGCTTGGCGAAGAGGGCTAGGCAGTCAACATCTACGTCTCCTTCATGACGCTAGCTGTCGCAATCATTTCATAGCGCCCGTTTGGAAGATAGGTTACAACCCTGATCTAGATATTGTTAGCAGAAACATCTCTAACCTTTGTTCTGGATCCTGTTCCAATAATTCAACATTCAACCAATCGGTATCCTTGTTAACGCTGCAGTAAGACCAAAACAAGTGCCTTAAGTGTCGCTTTAACTTACAGGAAGCAAGACCTGGGCAAGGTATCATGATGACCTGGATCCAGAACGTGAAGAAGATGCTCCAAAACCCCATAACTATGAAATATTTGCCCAACTAGTGAATAAAACTGCCCGGAGATTCTCATACCCAGAGGCTAGAGAATATCAAAGAGTATATCACCATGTTTGAAGCAGATCTTTTTTGGCTAAAACACTGCTAAAGGTGAGGAAGTTCGGAGAGGATCTCCCAGTAAAAGGATCAAAAACTGGCATTACTTTAATTGAACCACCCAATATGACTCATAATCAGCAAGAAAGCATGGTCTACCATCCGCAAGCTTCGAGGGGGGGATCCAAACAGAACCTCCGCAGCGGCCAAATGTCACACCCAACCCAGTTGCCCACCAACTGCGTTTAAATGGCAAGTGCCGCAAGAAGCCCAAGAAGATCAAACTTGACCATAAGAGGTTTAGTGGCAACCATGGTTTCACTCGTCCTTCAAACATGGACGAATTGGAATCCGGTTTTGCTAAACTAAAAACCAGGAAAAGCAGAGGCCTTGACAACATCTCAAAACTGAGCAGCTAAAAAATCTAGGGGCCCAGTAGCAAAGGAATGGCTTCTGAGCTCTTTACAATTGCTGCCTTATTTCCCACAGGTTTCCCAAAACTGGAGAAAAGCACATGTTCTGGCACTCCTAAAGCCTGGACAAAGATCCATCAATCCCAAGAGAGCACAGACCAATATCACTCCTCAGCAATACCTACAAGCTCTTGCGTCTCATGCTTAATCGTATCCGCCGCCGGTGATAGACGCAACACCTCATTACCCGAACAAAGCCGTGTTTCCGGCCAGGCAATTCAACAACAAGCCAAGTACTCACTAACTCAACGCATTGAGGATGGTTTCGAGGAAGGGTATATGGTAACCGGATCTGTGTTCGCAGACATACGCAGCGTACGATTACGGTTAATCCACAGATGGGCCTATCCATAAGATTTGGAAATTACCAAGGACATCCGCTGACTGAGCTTATCGAGGATGCTGGCAAACAGATGTTCTTGTTCAGCTAGGAGCGAAGAAGAGCTCAAGAATGGTCTAGCCACAAGGAGTGTGCTGCACCTGTTCCTGGTTCAACATCTATACCAAAGACCAACCATAGGAGTGCTGGAACCGTCGTTTTATTTAAGCAGACGATCTTGGAAATTAGCCGCACAAGATGCCGAATTCACAGTTGTGAAGAGAGACTCTCCCCCAAAGCTTTGGATGAACTCACTCCTGATTATGCAGGAAAAACCAACTACGTGCAAATCCATCGAAGGCACAGGTGTGTGCTTTCCAATTACGCAAACGTGAAGTCAAACGTCAACTTAAAGTTACCTGGTCTGGAACACCCATGGAGCACTGTGATAACCCTGTCAACTTGGAGTTACCTTGGGACCGCACTCTCTCTATAAGACCCACCTCGAGAAGAACGAGAGTAAAGTATGTTCACGCAATAACATCTTTAAACAAACTCACTGGCACAAGATGGGGTGCTCGCCCACATACCCGAAGATCGACACACTTGCCCTGTGCTACTCATGTGCAGTGTATGCTTGCCCTGTATTGAAAGATCAACCCATCCAAGAAGCTTGATCCGCGTTTAAATGGCCTCCTGCCGGCTTATCACAGGGTGCCTCCGGCCAACACCAACGGATAACTTATACATCCAAGCAGGAATTGCTCCACCAGACTTTCGTCGTAGCGTAGCCAGCATGCAAAGCGTAGCTGCCAAGTATCTAAAGTGAAGCACACTATGTCTGGCCATATACCCGCTGCCAACCGCCTTAAAACCAGATAGAGTTTTTTAAGCAAAGTTCAACCCGTTGAAACAGTCTCTAAGGGAGCTCAATAGATCGCCTTATGGAAGAAAACTTGCCATCAACCAATAACTCTATTGGCATGAACCTGGTTTGAGCATCTCTCACCTTAGCTGACTCCCTCTGGGCTAATGGCGATGCCTCAACAGAGATTGAGAACCAGAATTGGCCGATCTAAGGTTTTTTTGCAGAAGTGGGGCTACCTGGAATCAGATAACTGATGACACTACCTTGTGGTTTGTGAACAGCAGCCGCATTACATGGAGTCATCTCTTGGTCTGCCCACTGCTTTGGGGAGCAACAATGCACAAACAATTCTCTAGAGAAGTTTAAAACGAAGTTTTATGACATTTTTATCATTTTATGGCAACACCTTCCTTAAAGCAATAATGGCAACCATTTTTTCGAAAGCGCCCCCAATATTCAAAATTTGTGGATTTTTAACAGTTTTTTCTAATTGTCTTTTTAACTATACCTGCGAAGGGCTTGCAAAATGCGTGTTTTGTCTAAAAACAACGATTTTGTAATTAAAAGATCGGGATCTCTGATTGTATTAATTGCGGAGATGGAAAACTCCAAATTTATGTCCGTCCACTGATGAAATAGTCCATCTCACGAAAATGACCTCCAACTTGACTTGTCTGAACCGGCGGAACAACTAATTGATGAGCGTAAACACGTAGGCCTACATAGCGCGATTTCCCGGCCATTTCATACTGAAGGACGTTTCCATCAGCCTTTGAATTATTATCGGAGATCTCCGATATTAATTATTCTAATTACACAATTCCTTATTTTGCCACACATCGAGACTTTTGATCTCTACCATTCACAGGTATTGTTTACTAGCTAAATTACCAATGCAACTGTGCAAAAATCTCAAAATATTCGGAAAATTGGGGGCGCTCTTCAAAACAATGTGATGTTATTGCTTTAACAGCCGCGAGTCAATCAGTTGCACGCAGAAGCTATTACTGGCTGGTCGTTCCGACCAGCAAAAATAATAATACCTGTATAATCTTCTATCTATGCATCGAGGAAGACAAAATGTATATTGGTAAATTTCATATTAAAAAAAAAGATTGGACAATATATCAGCCAGTAATTCAGGTGTTCAACATGTTGTAAGCTTTTGAAGTATTAATGTTAGTGATTGTGTTTACTAACTACACATCCTTTTCTTTATATTTATAGGAAAAAGGTATTGAGAAAATTCAAGATCGAAAATGCATTTCAAGCATACAAAGCAGACGTTCCTGTAGGAGAATATGAGTTCAAGATAGATTGGATGTTTAAAACTGAGATTGTTAAAAAGGGATCAAAGAGAGTGAAGCAGAAAGTAAGCGTCTACAAAAACAAAAGAACGTTTGGAATGTCTGTTGGCCAACATAAAACATGTGCAATAATCGGCAACAGCGGTATTTTGCTTAACAGTGGATGTGGAAATGAAATTGACAGTCACGATTTGGTCATCAGGGCTAACATGGCACCTACTAGAAATTACATCAAAGACGTGGGTAGCAAGACAAGCATTATGACAATCAACATAGAAGCCATGCTCTATGTAATTGGTAATTTAACCAGTAATCAGACTGTTTCAGATCACTGGAAAAATGAATATTTGAATCAATTTCGAAACATGGATGACTCGATACTCTGGTACTTTAAAGGCGTGAAAGAGAATGGACCAATATATCATAAGCTGGTGGATTCGCTACGGAATAAATTTAAATTACCAATCCAATTTGCATTTTCACCGAAAAGCATGATGGGCCCGACGTCTAAGTAAGTAACTCCAACCATGTTACACCCACTGACCTCTACACATGGATAGCGGGTCTGAGTCGCCGAGTGTCACAACAGGAAGTTGCTTTTCTACCTTGGTAATATGGCGGGAAACAATGCATACACCTTGTCAAGTTAATGGAATTTTGTATAACAATAGAACATCTGCTGTATGGAATATGTGCACCAGCAGGTGTATGTATTGTTTCCCGCCATATTACCAAGGTAGAAAAGCAACTTCCTGTTGTGACACTCGGCGACCATTCAACTGTGCGGCAGCCCGCTATCCATGTATATACGTCTAGCCCTGCTTCCTTTCATCTTTATCTATAGACCAGTTAACATCCTACGTCACTTCTTTTGTTGCCTGCGAATCCATTCCTGCGAATCATTATGGCCCATAGTATTAAAACTCTAACAGATACAATTGCCCAGTGTGTAACAGTCAGGCCGACCTATTTCAAGATACCAGGCCCTAACATGTTTACAAACAAAATACAAAGTTGTGTGAATATTGTTAAAAGCTATCGTGTTATCGTATATTCCTCAGATCGCAAGGATTCAGAAAAGCAGAACTGTTGCTATCTGTGCATGTTACGTATAGTTTTCAAGTTATAAGCCAAAAACGTAAAACAGTCAACGTTTGACCTGCACCACAGGGGTCAAAATTGAAAACTAGCTTTGATTTCGATCACAACAGTCTCAAACCGTTCGTCTTCAGAACGGGGTAACATAGTGTAGAATGTTTGCTTTTAGGAGAAAATAGAAAATAAGTTGCTATTACTCATTCTGTTACATTATATTGCTGTACATGCAGCGGGTCTCCCGGCCCCTCGCTGTACCATGTGGTCCCAGATTCGAACCTCGGTCCAGCCGTCGATTTCACACAGGTTTTCTCCGGGAACTCCGATCCGGTTTCCTCTCCTGCTTTCAGAACTGGTCTTTGTTCCCAAACGCGTATAGAAAAAAGCGGATGATGTTGTGTGAAATTTGAAATAAATGACACCAATAAAACACAACGTGTTGGTGTCGTTAAATACTAGTATCTGCTCCTCCTTCTAAACCTCTAGAGGTCACCAGGGGTCAAAATCCAAATGCTTCCCAATCTCAAAATACCCATGCGTAATGTATATAGTATCATTTATCTAGGCACTAAACCATTTCGAAAGTAACTATTTATACATCATAATGTTGATGTTATGAGTTCAATGAAAAATAAACACCGTGCATGAAGTTTTTGTTTAAAGCGGCACTGGCACATTTTCAGAAAATATGAAACTTCTTCAATTTGCTCGCAAATGATAGTCTATGCCATTGGAAGAATAGAGAGATGTTTTACACATATAAATAGCATACCCCAAAACGGATAGGGGCATTAATAAGAGGCTAAAGACATCCAGGTAATTTGTAGGCTAACTTTTAAGTTTGCCGTAACTTTAAGCAACATATGTGTCTATTAAGGCCAAAAAAAAAAAAAAGTTTGTCTCAGAAGAAATGTGAAAAATGCTAATGCGAAATGCGTTTTTTGTTTGTTTTTTTTAGAAAAATGCTAATGCGACGCACTATCTAATATCGTCTCATATAAGATAGGCAACAACCAATGATATTGCGTGTTTGCTTACTAACCCCGCTCACTGAATAAGAATGTATATAAAAGTTTACAACCATGCAAAAATATCAATTTTGAAAAATTTAGAGGGGGCGCTATTTTTCAAATGTGTCAGTGTCTCTTTAAAGTATTACAACTAAAAGCCTGTGCACGTGTTGAATTTTCTACACACTTGTAATCCTTGCACTCATTTACACAAATTATCACTGATAATAGCTAATATTGCAACTTCTTACCTATATTTTGTGTCATTTGTAATACAGAATCTGGAATATGACGTTCCCCACCAGTGGTTTTGTTGTCTACACCTTTGCCGCAGCTGTTTGTGACAAGATATCTATTTATGGATTCTACCCATCCAATAGGGACGAAAACAATAACCCCGTACAACATCACTACTATGAGCCTTTAGTCTTCAACTACACCAAGGATACCAATCATACTTTCTCTGAAGAAACTAAAACATTGCAACAGATAAGGAATCGTCATGGAATACGCCTTGTTACCACAAAGTGTCTTCCAAGATGTAAAGGTTAAAGGGCGCATTTTGTTGCCAATACCAGATGACTGGGGAGTTTCCGTAACCTGACCCATCTGACACCCTTTTTTTCCTAAATTCGGAAACCTTAACGTAATAAATATTATTCCGTGAAGGGTTTCCGAATTCATAAGTGTGTCAGAAAAAAGTGTGTCAGATGGGTCGGGTTACGGAAACTCCCAGATGAATGCGCGTTACAAGTGAAGCAGTACCTATTCTGGAATAGCTTTACACTGGCCCCTAAAAACTGTTTACTTTTTATTAGGGGCGGCGCTGCAGCGGCGACCCGCTTGGCTTGGTTATGGCGATATTCTTCAATTCAGGGCTTTCTACGTGTAAAAATTATGTTGTGCTTTAAATGTTCCAACTATTTTTAAAAAAAAAATTAAGAGACGGCGCTGATTATTCTATGTACTATAACTTAATTTCTTTTGGTTAAAATTGAATCAATAAAAAGTACTCAGTTTCTCCTGTCGAAATTCAAAGTATTTTTCGAAACCACTGATCAATATACAATGGATTGGAAACCTGGGCTCCGTACTTGAAGCCATTGACGGCCATATTGGTTATCTCAAAAGAGCCCAAGGAGGAAGTTGAATGCCAGTCATTTACACCAAATGTGCTCCCACTGAAATCTGGATAAGCGACAAAACAGAGTACAGAATCAAGCCAATTCAGTGAGCTCAAATTATTTGATGTTGCTCGCGTATGCGATGGCATATCAAAAAAACGGGCACCCGAGATACAACTTCTGTTAAACGGGTCTCTGGAATGCTATTGTGATAGGTATACCAAGATATCGCCGGTGTGAAAGTAATCATAGTCCGGCAGGTATCATAGTCCAGGCTCCATAGACAACGGAATAAAGCGTGAAACTAATGTTGCGTAGAGAGTCAACTGGATCGATTGCCCTATTGTTCACCATTGTTCCCGGACTGTCAGCCCGGAGGACTATATCTCCTGCCACACCGGCTGCTTCTCTATCTAATATACAGCACTGTTGTGTAGCCATAATCGCCAATCCATTATATAGAGATCAGTGTTTGAAATACTAACAATTTTATTGTATCCTTATGTGTCAGTTTTTCTAGATTTGTGCTAAAATTTGTTGTACTAGTAATGTGCCATAATCTTATGAATATGTGTCAGAGGTGCTGTTCATATAAGTATGTAACGATTAAGGAATTGGTGTTGGTGATGTCATATTATCCTTTTCCCTGATGTCTGTTTCAGGTTGTAAGAATGTAAGTTGGGGAATTATGATTTGTAAGTGTCTATTGAATAGCATGGTTGCAGAAGGGTTACCCGTTGTATAGTACAAGCGTACAAAAGTCCACAACTCCTGTTGTCACGTCATTAACCTGGCAGCTCGTACCGCTTTGTTTAACCCAAACGCCGGGAGTGAGTGAAGGAATAAGGGAAGAGGGGAAGAAGAAAAGTCGGAAACTCTGATTGGTCTCGAACCAGGTACCCTTCGGTCCCCAGTCCCATGACCATGGATACCACGCCACGACGGTGTCGCTTGCCCGGCCAGCGAGTAATCGTGCCCATAAAATTTGTCCTTCATTAATTACTCATCTCACACCCGGGACTTCGTGCATTTTTCTCACTCAGTGCTGTGGATTTTGTGAGTTTCAGTAGTCTTAGGGTTAATGTTTTCATGAATCGTTCGAACTGTCCATTCCCTTATGGCCACAGAGGGGTTGTTCTTCTGTGAGTGAATCCAAGATACCTTGCAAATTGTGCAAACTCGTGACTGGGTGCCCTGTTATCTGTTTTGACAACTTCTGGGATCAAGTGAGTTGCAAATATCTTGTCAAGTTTCGGTACAGTCGCTTTATTGGAGGTTGATTGCAAAATTTATCTTTCCGGAAATCGTGAGTACTCATCATACACTATCAGCAGGTAGTGTCCAGACTGAAAAGGTCATGAAAAATCTACACTTCAGCATTGCCATGGACGGTCTGATAATTCTGACATCACCAATGGCTCACTGTGGTGTTGTGCCACATTTGCTTGGCATGGTATGCAGTTTCTTTCATCTGCTCCGTCTGTTTGTCTAGATTGGGAAACCACATTTAATCTTTGTTCGCAGCAACGACTTTGTCTTCACGACCCCTTGGTGTCCCGGATGAGTTAGCGCGATAACGCGTCCTTGCAATGCTGTAGGAATTGCTATCTTATCTCTCCTCTCAAGACTTTACCATCATCTGTTATAGTGATTTCCTCTTTGATTTGTTTGTATGCCATCAACTCGGCATCAACTCTGGTTTCTGGGATGTTTTCACCGATTTTGCTGATGTAGCCGTTTGAATTGCTGCATTGCATCGTCTTCTTCAGTTGCATCTCTGATTTCCTGTCTTGTCAATGCATTTGGTTTGGCGTGATCGACTACAAAGTTCACATAGTTTTCTACCAAGTTGGATTCGTGTATGGCAGTTCCTGGTTGGAGGTGTCGAGACATGTAATCCGACAGGTACGCGGGTTGTCTTTCCCCGCTCTGTGGAGTACTGCAAGTCATATTCCTGTAATTTCAATAGCCAATTGAGTATACGTGCTGATGGATTTGCATTTGGCTTGGTAAAGACTGGGGTCATTGTGGTTACCGAAAGCTTGCAAGGAAAAGCGGTGTACCACCCAAGCAATTACCAATGCATCTCGTTCTATCTGGCTATATCGCGATTCTACGGGGTTTAACGACCGGCTTGCTTTTCTGGTTCCTTTTTCATCACTCTGAGCCAGAATGGTTCCAAGACCGACTGGGCTAGCATAGAAATAAAGTTCTGTTGTCTTATTTGGATCAAAAGCCGCCATTACTGTGTCACTGGAGAGTGACTCTTTGAGATCTTAAAGTGCCTTGTCTTGTTCTTGTGTCCATTTGAATGGATCATTTTTCAGTATTAGTCGTCGTAAGGCTCTGTGATGGTGGCTAGGGTCGGGATGAAGCGTGAGCTTAACGTCGCTATGCCTAGAAGACACCTGATCTCTCAGCATTCGTTGGTGGTGGTGCCTTCTTAAGAGTTTCATTTCATCACCTTTCTTGGTATCCGGTGATACGCCATGCTCTCCGAATGCCAACCCGAAAATTTAATTTGGCGCTTGCTGAAATCTTATTTCTCTGCCGCCAATGTGAGTCCCTTTCCTTGAGCCGTAGTCTGAGCAGATGAGTGCTTTTCATGTTCTTCCTGTGTTGCTGTATGTACCAGAATGTCGTCCGACAGAGTAAAAAACGCCTGGTATACCTGGCAATGGTTGTCGTATAGTGTTTGAAAAAAGGAAACCTTCATTAGCGGATGGACTGATTGTAATCGGCTTTGGATCTAATTGGAAGAAAAACTTGACACCATTGAGGTCTGCCACAGCCTCATCTATTGTGGGCATGTCCATGACGTTCTCGACGATTGGCGTCATTGCTGCAAGCATATGCAAAAGCGAATTAGGTTGCCCTTTGGCTTATAGAAAAGCAACAATTGGCGAGACCCATGGGGTTGGACCATCGGCATCTTCGATTATGTCGTTATCTTCAAGCTCTTTTAGCTTGTTCTATCTTCTTTCGTAGATGGAACGGTGTCTTTCGATATGTTTGGATCAACGGCGGCACCTTTTTAATCTATAGAGTGTGTGTTACCTGCACAACCTGTACCTTGCCTATCCCTGTGAATACCTGTGGGAATTGTTCTACCACATTCTTTGGTGACACATTATTTACTGATATGTCTATGTTTTCAGACGTCGACGTGCCTAGGTAGATTGCTGTAACGTTAACTACATTCTGTTTTCCTTGTATTTGTTTGAATCTGGGCGTGAAATTTGCCTAGTATTTGCAGTGGTGTTTGTGAGCAGTAGGGTATGTCTGCATCTATATATGTCTGCATATATATAGGGTATAAGTGGTCTTTCACAATCTCAGAGGTATTGCTTGCATGCTGAGTCAATTACCGGGTGAAAGTTAATATCAATAGGTCCTTGCGTCAGGTTATATATAGTCGCGGCTCGCATAGACAACGGAATAAAGGGCGTGAAACTAAGGTTGCGTGCAGAGTCAACTGAATCGATTGCCCTATTATTCACCATTGTCCCCCGACTGTGAGCCCGGAGGACCATATCTCCTGCCACACCGGCATGTGGTCAATACAAAGAGTAGAAGTGTTTGAGGCAGAGACTGTTAACACAGAGTCAGAGACGGTCTGAATAAGAAATGCAGATTCCGTGAACTTTATTTCTTGGTAATATGAAAATCATTTTTCTGTATGTTTGTCTCACAATAGTTTTTACATTTGTGTTCTAATCACTTGGCGATCTCTCGCACGTGACCTTTCTGCCCTTAGTCTTGTTAGTTCCTTGACAACATCTGGCAAAATTATTCTTTTTGCCAGTTGCATTGTAGCTCTTACCCTGAGCAGGGGAAAGGTCTTGGTGTGAGTATATTTCACTACAGCACCAGCACTGATTCTTGAGGTGTGTCTTTTAGTGGAGGTACTTGAGTGCGGGTTTTGTTTCGAGTTGTTATGAGAGCCATACTTAATGGGCGCGTTTGCGTTTCTCACATATTAAAGGTGCGTGTTCCGATCCTCTTTGGGACCCCCCTGATTTACCCGGAAGTAGTGTCGATTTTGATATCAGAAGAAAGGCCGTATTTTTCTCATTGTTGAGCCCTCAAATCCATTTCGTTCCCAAGATATAAACAAAAAACCGCCGTTTTAGTGGTTAACCATCAATATTAGCAAAATATTGAATAGGGCTTTGCAACATGCATTATTGCGTCTACCATCAAAACCACAAGTTGTTTCTCACGGTACTTGATGAGGTGTATGTGCAAGTGTCAGGCTCTCATATCAAGTAGAGAACACAATACACATAAATCGGAACAAGCACCTTTAAATGAACAGTGCAGTGTCTAGCCGTTTTACTCCTTCCGCCCGTGCTGTCGACAGTTCCATGGAACAAGCAAGTTCTAATAAATCGTCTAGGGACCTATACTTCTCCAGAGCTTTGCGACGGAGCAGTGATACATCCTTGAATGATTCGCAGTATATTTTTTTTTTTATCTTTGGCAGTAGGCCTTTATTGCACTTAGAATCTAACATATAAAATATACAATGAGAACAACAATAGATAAAAATCCCAGCACAATTTCATTTACACCAAGGCAAGGATTGGTAAGTAATAAACTTTTTTTACAGAATGAGTATCCATTTCTATCCCTCCTCTTCCGAATTAGGGACTCTTAGAAGGGGCAAACATACTATGGCCTACTTGAAAACTACTCTGTAATGTAGAGCCACCACTCAGAGAGGAAAAATAGGCATGGAGAATCACCTTGAATTTACATAACAAAATAATAACACCAAATTAATTAATACCACAAAGAGATTTAGGTGCAAGATATGAAAGTTGCGAAGCAAGAAGTGTTTTAACAATCAGGTTTCTACCTATCATAGATAGACCTCGCATCTTCCATGCACGGATGGAACACTCGATTTTACTCATTTTATCATCCCAATTACAAGCAATATTTTCAATAGGGTTACTGGGGGAAAAAGTGACGCCAAGAATTTTAACTGTGTTATTTGGAGCCAATTTCCAATTAACATTACCAATCTTGAAATTATTGTTTTTCAGAGAACCAATCCAGATTGCATCACTTTTAGCATGATTAATGGACAAACCAGAAAGTCTCGAAAAAGTATCAAACATATCATGACATTGTTAATGCAATTAAGAGTTTTGACGAAAATTGTTGTATCGTCAGCAAAAGTGGATATACGAATTTCATTGCGCTCATAGTCATTAAATGGTAAGGCAATACCCTGAATTTTATTAGATTGACGAATTTTGCAAGCGAGCAATTCAGCACATATTCAGCACATTCGCAGTATATTTGTGTAGTCGGCTCACGATCTAAACCATCATTCACAATGCGCTGCAATTTTGCGTAAGCCTGTTGCATACTGGTCATTTTTCTGCTGGTTCTTGACTAGCTCGTCGAAATATAGTCTCGTAAAGTTTGTTCTTCTTCGGCGTGAAGGCATCTGTTGCCTTAATTCTTGTAGTCTTTGGGCTGGGTTTTGGGCTCACCTGTGTCATGCAGCGACGTTTCGAAGACCTCTTGCAGTTCTTTCCCACCGAAATGAAGCAACAGTGTTCGTTTACGGGTATCATCCTTGATATTAAATCCAGTCATTGAACCTTCGAAGCGTTTTAACCCTTTGTCCCATTGCAAACTCAGCGTGGACGGTTAGCCATGAACTGAAAACCGATAAAGTTGGCATTGCCATGATTAGTATTAGTTTGGAGGCGGTTGTCATTGTTTTTTATTACTATAGTACTCCTTATGTAAGACCAAAATTAATATTTCAGTTTTATAGGTACCGAGATCCACTTCAACTTGTGTAAATTTGTCATGTCGTATTTTTGCAACTGAGGGTCATTGAAGTTTGTACACGGGTCAAATGTCAAACTGATATTGTGGTAAAAAAAAAAAAACCTTATCACTGGTTCCTTTAGTCAATGGTTCAGAAAAGGTAATAGTTTGCCCTATTGATATTTTGGCCTGCAAGATCAAATGAAAAAAATGCTCTGATTTGAATGAAAATGGTCTCAAAGTGGATCATTTAACCATATTAAGATAGTTTTGGCCCTATCTATGATCTCTCGTTACCATGGTAATACTCGAATACTGCTAACACCTGGCCAATAAGGATGTTTACCAAGGTAACATTTTATTATTGAATTAATAATGAAAATTTTTAAAATGTAATCTTAACGAATATCAGAATATTTCATTTCTATCTACCTCCTGACCTGTTCTTTCTTCACCATCCGAATATTTTGCAATTTACAGTGAGACAAAACACAAGCCTTGCTTTTGGTACGTATCTTCATTACGGTACACATTCATTCATAAGTTAGGCTTCCAAAAATTGTTCTTCCTCCCCAAACTTCCAACGACGTTCAAAAATTTAGCTTAAATTTTAATATTAATTGAGACTAGTTGCTACCATCCTCCGTGTTTTGAAAAATATGTCAGCAGGATTAAAGGATTTTTAATAAAGATAAAAATTGGTGCTATTTATGCATGCACGGTCCATGTAGTATGGTAGCAAGGTTCGTATCCATTGAATTCTAAAACAAAAAGTTTATTACAACATTTTGTTCGGTCTATTAAAATCGTCTGAAATTGGTAGTAGGGCGTTAAAAAGAACTGAGCTACATGTATTACAAACTTACAATACCTCAAGAAATATTTGTACTGTGTAGACGAACTAGTTGGTCAATATATGAATATTTATGTCCTGCTAAGCTTGGAAGCACCATGGAACATCAGTCAGCATACTCGCAACCACAGAAAGCCGATTTCTGCCACTGTATCCTGTACAATGGATTGGAAACCTGCCTTCGTAATTGAGGCATGACGGCCATATTGGTAATCCAAAAGAGCCACAACCAGGTGATTATATGCAGGTGTGAAAGAATCATAGTCCGTCCAGGTATCATAGTCCGGGCTCCATAGACGACAAACGGATAAAGCGTAAACTAATGTTGCGTGTGAAGAGGCATCTGAATCGATTGCCCTATATTGTTCACCATTGTTCCCAGACTGTGAGCCCGGAGGACTATATTTCCTGCCACACCTGTGATTTACACAAAATGTGTTCCGTTTGAAATGTAGATTAGCGACATAACAGACTGCAGAATCAACCAATTCAGTGAGCTCATTGTATTTGAAGTTGCGCGCGTATGGGATGGCATGTCTCTAAAACGGGTACCCGGGATGCAGCTTCTGTTAAACAGGTGTTTCTGTAATGGATACAGTTTCTGTTAAACAGGTGTTTCTGGAATGCTATTGTGTTCGGCGGACCAAGATGTTCGCCGGTTGCTTCATACGTCTCATATACAATTACTGTTGTGTAGCCAATCCATTGTATAGAGATCAGTGATTTCTGCACACCAAGCGATTGCCTGAATAGAGGGCGCGGTATTAAGACAGGTGTCATGGAATACAGTGACTGAGCGTCTTACCTATTGTGTTCTCCATTGTTTATCTACGGGCATCATTTATTTCAGTACTATAGACAAGTGTGATCAGCCAAGTGTGGTCAGAGTGTGTATGTGTGTGTGGAGGGGGGGGGGGGGGAGGCTTGCAACCCAAACCTTTCCAATTCGTTTGTACGTCTGCACTACGCTTTCAGTATGTGGAATTCAAAATCCGGGCTTAATGGTGCAACGAGAGATTCACATTCAGGTGTCCCTAACAAAAATGAAAGGTTACCCGGTTGTAAAGCTTCCATCAATAATAACCCATCTGAAAGGATAAGCTTGAGAAGTGTTTCGTTGGTACAAAAAATAAGTCCAATTTTTGTATAGGAGCAAATACGGAATTCAGCTATTTGGGTTTTTTCCTTAAGGCAACAGAATACCTTTTTTCCCCGATTTTAAGACATTTCTGAAGCCAATACAAGGTAAGATTAAGAAATCTATTGATGTCTAGTCTACAATGGCACAAAAAGATTCTCGGCATGTTTTCTCGATCAGTACTGTGCCAAAGTCAGACCACCTTTGAAAGTTTCGGAAATATACATTTTGGATTGCCTAGGTTCTTGCTCTTTCATTTAACAAGCACTTGTAAAAGCGTGCAAAAATGGCTAAGATAAAACGCCGGAAAGACGCAACCCCCCAAACAAAGTTGCAGTTGTGGATTTTCAATGGTCACGGTGTGGTACAACGCAATAATACATGTGTATTGGATTTTTACACAAAGAGGTTTTCCAAATGAATGAGCGGAAAAAAGAAAGCTATTGCACTATGATTGTGGTCCGCATGTTCGTGTCCCAGTAACGGCAATGCCCCAATGAAAAATCACAAAACTGCAACTTTTGGTTTTGGGGGGATTTGGTCTCGGGGCGTTTCTTTCTCTGCCATTTCTGCACGCTTTTTTTACAAGCAGGTTATTAAATGAAGTGCAAGATTAGGCAAACAAGTTGTTATATTTCGAAAAACTTTCAAAATGGTCTGACTTGGCACAGTACTGATCGAAAAAAAAAATGCCGAGATACTTTTTGTTGACAGGTGTATATGTAATTACTATATTATGACACTATTTAGGTGCCTCAAAAATCTCTCGCTGCACCTTTAATCTGAAATCTGGGGAACTCAGCAGGAATGGCTATGGCTGCCAGATAGATTAGTATAATGTTGAAGGTCCGACAACTCTAAAGGAGATAGATAGGAGATTATGGTCCAGCTGGAGCCATAGTCAGGGCGCCAATAGACAAAGGAATAAAGTTGAGTGAAACGAATGTTCCGTGAAGAGGCAAATGAATCGAGTGCCCATTAGTAACCTTTGTAGGCGGACTATGAGTCTGGAAGACCATATTTCCTGCCACGCAACAGGTGGGAGAAGTAATTATAGTCGCCGTATCCAAGTACGAATCTTCTTCACGCAACAATTAGTAATTCAACGCTTTATTCCGTTGTAGCCTATGGAGCCGGACTTTGGCTCCGGGATGGGGCTCCCGGCGGACTATGAATTGCTTTTACACCAGTTTATGGCTGGGGTCTGTTTTTATTGTCGCATTTTCAGGTGATTTGTTCTGTTGTTCCAAAGACGATCACAGCGGGCTGTAGTCGCAGCACCATTTTTTTACTCTTGTGTTGTTTGATTATTGCTGTATTTAATCGGCCTATATCAATTTTGTAATCTAAGCTTTAAAAATCAGGTATGTTGTATTTTGGTAGGTACCATGGGAGGAACAATGGTGTTATTGAATGCTTTCTCCCAGATCAGATGTATACAGACACGGGTAAATAAGGATCATTGTGTCTATCATTTTCGTCCACTGCGTGGAAAATAGTTGTGTGAAAAGAATTTGGTTAATTAACTTCCAACCTTTATGTGGCTGAAAATGTATCTAGAGAAAAGGAGAAAAAGGAGAGTCATTTTGAGTGGCCACCAGTAGCATAATCATGATTATAAACCGGGAGCTCGCAGAGTAAGCCAGACATTGAACACATCTCAATTACAAATTACCACATTTGAAGTGAAAGAATCGCGATCTCAAGGGGTTAGTCAGGCTGATTCAAACCTTTTTTACTTGCGATGTGTTACAAATGTATTCTAGCTCCCAGGGCCTATTACGGATAATAACAGCGGTGTCGATGCATGGTTTTGTGTGATTTGGCCCGATCAAGATGGTCCTGGAGCATAATATTCTAATTAAAATTCGATGGCACATGCTCCAGGAGGAGCATGGCAATATTTCTCCAACTGCTCCAGGAAAATATATGCCATATGTTCCTGGAGCATTGTGATTAAAATGTGCTCCAGGAGCAATTAAAATATGCTCTGGACCAAAGTGTCTTAAGATTTTTTTCCAGATTATTAGGCTCGGAGGCATGCTCCTCCAGGACCATATGGTCCAGGATCATATTATTGGGCCAAAATTCACAAATTCGTGGACGATGTGTTGTGTATACGATACGTGCACTGACCACTCACCGCATGTGCAGTTAGCACAGATCAATTAAACTGACAAAAGTAGTGTCAACATGGGTCAGTTACAGAGCAATGATCAAGTCTGTAGTATACTTAATTATTGCAAAGCGGGCAATGGCGTAGTGTAAGAGACACTGTTATTATGCACAGTTGTAATACAGTTGCGTTGGCACGTAAATTAGACTTTTGAGAATAACGAAGCTCACTCTCACAGCTATCCACAGCACTTTAGTTGGGTCATTTGGAGCAATTCCATAAACGTGGGGATGGGAGCGCGTCATTTCGTAGTGGAATTTGTATTCTATGAAGGTTTTTAAAGGTCGATGGCCCGTCGCTTAATAGGCCCGTCACAGAAGCCCCAGGATTTACCGGAAGTGGTCAACTTTTTCGGATATCAGAAGAAAGCTTACTATTTGTCTTATTTACCCTGTGAAATCTTAGAGCCAAAGGAACTTTGGGTCGGATGGTATGAGCGAAAATGTGCCCCATTTTGGTCGACCAATATTAATTTTACACAGTACTATACAGGGCTTACAAAATCACGTTTTTAGCTCTCGCATCAAAACGGATTAAAATATCGGCGCGAAACTTTACAGATGGGGTTTTGGAGTGCCAATCTGTCAAGATGAAAACCTTAAATCGGGCCATCCCCCTTTAATGAACAAATATTGCCGGTTGCCCCTCGTGAAAGTGTTGATGGAATACAGAGGTTAAAAATGAATGCTTGGATTGCTGTAAAAAGGTAACCAAAGTATTCGTCTTGTTACAATGATTTAAAAAAAGTATAGTTTGACTACTTACAACGTATGGTTACGGAGGTATAAGACAGAAATAGTCAAATGTCAGAGGTCATCAACAAAGGTTAAATCTTTAATATTGCATCGATTTCTTTAAAATGGTCTCAAATTGTTAACCTTTCCACAGGGAATGCGCCAAAAGTAGTTGGCTCTCTCTTTTGTATTTGGTTATCGAGATAAACGACAAACAATATCAATGCCATTGACCTCTATTGATCTCCAAATTTAAAAAAATAATAATTATGTTAGACACTGCCAAATATTTCAGTATATTAATGTGACACAATTGTCTTTGCTTGCAACATAGTTTAAATCAGTGACCTTGGATTCAATCTCATACGGACAACTGTTATCTGGCTTGCAATTGATGTCCACGATTTGGAAATAATACCACAACTTTATCCCCTTTTTCAAACACTCTGTCTCTGGCCTTTTTATCATACCAATGCTTCATTTTTGTCTGGCTGTCTTTTAAATTTCCTCTTGCAATTTCACATGTCCAGATACATAATCTAAGAGATTCAACTCATTGTCAGTTTGTAACCATTTTTCTTTGAGAAGTTGTAACGGTCCCGGTAACGGTCCTCTGACTTGGTGTCCAAACACTTATTCAAACGGGCTGAATCCTAGCTATTCTTGCACGGCTTCCCTATGAGCTAGTAAAATCTCAGTTCCCTTGGCACAGTTCAGAACCTTCCATTCACCAGTGTGTTTAGAAAATACACCCCCTGGTTTTTGGGTATGATATATGATACCCAGATCACACAAGGTCAGGTCATGTCAATGCATGTACAAGTACAACCCACTGAACTGT